>BMAW01098800.1:0-25638 GCA_019974015.1 Nephila pilipes | reverse complement strand
TATATAGCCTTATTTCTATTTTAAAGCATTTTTAAAGGAGTTTCTATTTTTAATAAACTCTTGCTGCTTTTCTATATAATTTCTTTTTGTTATTAACCCTCCGAGCGTTTTACTTTTTTGTGTAAAGCTATACCGAAAGCGATCTACTTAGGCACAGCTAAAGGTCCCGAAAAGTTTTCCCTTTCCATTCACAAATTCTTCAAAAATGCAAGAGCCTCCTGTTCCTACCCCCTTTTATGACGCGGGTGGTCCACACAACCCCTTGGGTTGGGCATTTAATTGCTTAGATCCGACGCTTAGATAAGCGATTTCGTTGCCTAGGGGAAATCTTGTACGGCAGGCTACAAGCAAGCTGGAATGGGGTTCAGATTATTCACAGATCAGAACTTGGAAGATGTTCGCCCGATCTATTGAGTTTCAATAAAAGCGTTCCAACAAATAAAGAATAAAAAAATATAGCTTGATAAAAATTGGTGGGTTCATAGTTGAAAAATATTTGTTTGCTTCAAACAATAGAAAATTTTTTTTTTCTGTAATTTTTAAAAACTTTTTTTTTAATTTTAATATTACGATTTTAACCTAGAAAAAGCACCCTATATTCATTATTGAATACGAGACCAAGAAAATACAAAATTGTTTGCATGTTTTGAAAAAAATTAATGATTAGTATTTGCTATCAAGCACTATTTGCTTAATCAAAGCGCCAGAATTGTCATAAAAGTTTAATTTTTATAGAAGATTGAATTCTTAGAAGCAGTTTGCTTGTAAAAATAAATATCAATAAATATTTTAAGGATAAAATAAAATCTTAAATTTCGTAAAATCACGTGTTTCAAATACAGTAATCGAGACGCATTAGGTCACATATTTAGGCGTTTTTTGGATCAGGTGAAGAATGCACACTTATTCATTATTTTCGAGGTATGAAGTAAAATTGGCGCCACTGTTTTAAAATTGAAATTTTGAACAGAATTTATTTTGAAAGATAATATTAAATGCTTTAGTAATTTGCATAATATTTTAGTGGACGGTAACGCTGCTCCTCATAAAAATGTAAAAATTAGTTTGGTCAAACATATATCAGATCTGCAAAAAACCTTTTTTGAATCCTGTTCAAAATAAAAAATTATCTTGGATTTAAAATCTTTTTAAGACTTTTAATTCACTGAACTCCCAATAAAAGAAGTTGGTGTGGTGTGGAAGTTAGGAGAGGGGGTGCCAGCTCAAGTGTCGTCCTCTGCACTTGACCGAAGTTCAAAATTACGAGGTCCATTGCCAATAGCCCTCGTGTTGCTTCCAGTGCGACGTTAATAAGAAAACACTAAACTAAACCCAATAAAAGAAGAAAACCTCCGAACTCCCAACAAAAGAAAAAATTGAGTGTATATCAGTTTGATTGATATATCACATTGATGTATACTCAATTGAAATTAAAAGTTAGTTAAGTGTTATAATGTATTTTTAGATTGACAATAGAAAATAATATCATGAAATTGCCGTAAGAGTTGTGAAACATCTAATATCATATGTTTAAACCTATATATGCGAAAAATCTTTCTCTTTGTACACTGCGACAAAAACAAAATACAGAAATAGTTCGGATGCTGAAGAAGACATTAGGTTGATGGTTTCAGAAATTTTTACAGACGTAAAAATACTTTGCAATAAAAAACAATCATGGTCAAATCATTAAAATTCTTTTTTTTTTCATTATTTGTTATATTTAAAAAAATATTGCTTTTGTTTATTATGCATAGGCCATATTTTAGGAAAAAAAAAACTTTCGCTACCTTAACATTCATTAATCTTACTAAGACGTTTCTAATAAAAAAATAGAAATGCAATAATAATTTTGTAAATTTGATTAGGATAAAGAGCTTTGATATCCTATTTTTTCTACTGTTTGATCAAGGGGTTCCTTGAAGGTAATGGTAAGCTCAAAAGGTTCCCCAAAGTGCAAGAGGTTGAATACCTCTGCTCTAAGCGAAATACCCCATCTACATCCACTTTTGTGCAAAGGTAATATATTTTACATTCAATAAATAATTTTAAATTTTAATGGAGTATATATTCTTCAAAATGTCAAAATATTTCTAGCCATCTTCAATCCCACATTTTAATTTTCAACTTTCTGTTTCTTTGGTGTTTTCAAACTTTAAGTACATATTCGTATTATATCTTTTAACAGAAAATTGTCATCGATTACTACATCTTACATATCAGTTATTACAAATTTGGCAGTGAGAGAAACTTTTCCCTTTTTAATTTGTCTTTCAAAACAGTACACTTAAAACACTTTAGTTCAGTGAAGTTGACAAACATTTCCTCAAAGAATTCATAACAAATTTTGTAAGCAATTTTAAATTTTAGAAATGTATTCTTAATCCCAGGAATATAACCATATATAATTGTTAGTTTATTCTTTTGTATTAATGGTACGAATTTATCATCATATCTCGTTCTATATCGGAATAAAATAAACTGTAGCTGAAATGTTATGATGTTTAATTTCTTTGGTAGTTTTACAGAAAAATAATGTCTGGCTGTAGAGAAAAGAGAGCGTATGATTTGATCTATTGAAAGGTGATATTTTTTCCAAATGTAAGGTATTTTTTAAATTTAAATAACTTGACCGAAGCGGATCATATAATTTCAAAATGCACTCTATTTGTGCTCTGTTTGTGTGCTGGTTTCAAAGTAAACCACCTCACTTCTGAATAGCCGAGCAGCTTTTTATATTCAATATCAAAATGAATGCAAAATTGCTTACGATTTGCTTCTCCAACCTTAAAGGGACTAAAATATATGTTTAAGTTCAGTGCAAAATATTCACAATATGTAAAAATAATATTCATCTATTAATTTTAGTCCATTTTACAAATTGTACCTAAAAAGAGTTATATGTGTTTATTAGATCAAAAATTCGTTTATAACAAATCAGGTATAATTTTGGGTAGTTGAAATTTCAATATAATATACATATTTTAAAACAAATGCAAAAAGAGTCAATTTATTCAAACTTGTATTTCATGAATAAAATAAATCAGTGTTCATATGTTCTCAAATAAACAAAATTGTAATCAAAGTGTTCATTCAATTTACAAAAAAATGCAAAGAATCGTATATAAGCAATAATTTTAATTGTTACAAATGTTAAAAATATCAGAGACACATAAGAAAAAAAAAATAAATATTTTATATTAAATGCTTAAACAAAACAAAAGTACTAAGTCTTTAAAGTACCTTAATGCCTACTTTCAGAACAATTTGTTATTTGAGAAAAAAATTGTTTGTGAAACACAATATTGTGTATATATAACAGTGTACAATTTAATTTAAAATTATAATTGAATTTAAAATTATAAATTTTTTAACATTTGTGATAATAATGTCACTTATATCTATTTTTAATAATCTGTGAATGCATCAAACTATTACTTTATTATGTTGACGGTATATTTAATATTACGTATAATATAACGAACAAATTTCTAACTGAATTTTAAAATAATTATTTCAGAAACTATTGTAGATATGCTCATAATTTTTGTATACCGAAGTTTTAGTATCTCAGCTTTGCTTCCAAGTAAAATTTTTATTTTATATTCATCAAATTGTTCAGCATATTTTTTGCTAATGACGTGCGGTTTTTAACTGATTTGTAAAAAACTTACGGAATATATGAAAATATGCTGGCGATGAAATTTATTAAATTTTGAATTTTATATTTTAAATTTTCATAGAATTGTAAATTTATGTGATTAATAATTTTTAACTTTGTATGTACCATACATAAATATTTTTTGATGTAATTTGAAAAGCAGATTTTCAGGGTAGCTTATGTAAAATTCGTAGTTGTATAATGTTAAGATTACGAAAAATGTCCGGATTTTAATTACATGTACTTCAATTATCCTTTAACAGAAGATAAATTATAAGGGATTTAACACATATGAATATTTTTTAAATTTGAATCTTCAAATAATTAGTAATCAAAAGTATCTGTGCAAAAGTACAGTTGATACTTACACGTATGAACAAATATAAATGTGTGCAGATGCTATTAATTACTAATTTTTCAAAAATCAAGTTTGAAAAATATGAGTTGGAGTGGGAAATCGCATTCTTTTTCTCTTTGAGGGAAGATGTAGTTCAGTTATTTAAAATTCGGATGTATTTCAAAACTTAACATTACAAAACTGAGTATCATGCGTAAGCTGTCCTGAATACCTGGCTTTGAAATTATGAAAAAAAAAAACTAATAGATTTAAAAAAAAGTTTAATTTTTGGTATTACTTTTATTCATGCATTAGAGATTTTTAAAAGTAAAGAAATACAGAAGCTTAAAAATTATTCATTTGTAATAATTGAAAATCTTAAAGCGTTTCTGATTTTGACTCGTTCGTTTTTTTTTTTTTAATTTATGACACGTTATTAGGAAATAAATATTATTTTAAAAACTGAAAGTAGTGAATAAAGTAACACAAATGAAACAATAGAACGTATTTATTATTTTCATACATTCTCTGTATTTAAACAAACATTTTATAGATATATATTTAGCGATGTTTTTCGAGATTTATAGAAATAACATAAAAACTTAACTCTATCTGATATTTTTTAATATGAGGAAAAATAAAAAAGGTGAATTTTTAGCAATCAAAGAAAATATACAAAGATTTATTTGTCCAACAATATAAACCAGTAGGTTTCCTACTCTATCTAAATTTGTTAAAATTCCAAATGAATATTAATTAAAAATGGGATTAAAATCTAGTTAATTTTGTGATTGAACTTTAAAGCGTTTTTTGGATTGGTTTAAATAAAAAATTTTATCTCGAAAGCTAGGTCAAGGGACGCATTTCTTTCATAAACCCAATAAAATCTCAACTCAAGTTGACCAACAAACACACTTGAAAGGAAATTTTCCCCTTCCCCTCTTGAACGAATGTCTCAATGGAACTCTCTCTAGCCCTAAGGGCAAGAGTGGGGTTCCCTTGTGAGCCATAAAATTTCCTGTCAAAGTTCATTGTGTGTCCGCAACCCTCCCCAATTATCTAACAAGATGTAAAACTTTTAAAAGGGGGGGAAGGAATTGCAGAAAAACCCGGCGCAAACGATCTGGAATACATCCTGTGATGGTGAAAAAACACGGCTCTGACGCTTTCGGTGCGCTCACAGCCACACGGGATTTTACGGCGCAAACGCTTTCGGAATATCTCGGACAGTACGGAAAAAAGCGTGTGAAACGCTTAGAGGGTTAAATGCTTGTAATTATTTTATTTTAATTTTTCAAATTTAATAATGAATAATATTAATTTTTAACATTTAAAATTTTATATATATATATATATATATATATATATATATGGTGTGTGTAAAGATTCAGAATAATAACTACTTATTACACACACAGTTTATTTGCTGACGAAGTGACATACAAATACAAAACAAATTGATTAATCTCCCGTCATCTCAGGTTTAACGTCCAGCACAATCTAACCTAGAGCGCAATTTCCTGAACCATCTTGTTCAGCGTCTGGCTTTTTCTCCATCTACGTCACATCTCACTACTCCGAATCTCTCTCGAAGTACTAGGTGGCGCTTTCTAAGCATCATGGCTGCCTTCCGGGATGGTAGATCAGCAGGTTTTAGATCCCATATATATATATTCATGCTTTTGAGAAGGAGTAAAATTAGAGGATGTATGACACATTAAAACCAGAAGCATAATTCTTTTAAAGTTTTCTTAAAATTTATTCATAAATAATTAACTAGATCTCCAAAATAGTATGTGAAGTGAATGTATTTTAAAATGGTTATATAAAGAATATTTCTCTCATTAGTTTATTTAAAAATTAATTAATTTTTTGAAACAAATAAGTATAGTAGTTAATATTTTAAATCATTTTTTTTAAAACATATATAAAGTAATATATGATTAAAATAAATTATAGTATAGAGAGAGCATGTGTTATTTGTGTGTACAAACATATTTATGAGAAAATTCAAATGATTCATATTCAACAGACAATACTATACAATGTTATGATCATGTTAATCCTTTATACTTTAAATTCATATTATGAATGAAACTAAGCTTCATATTTTAAAACATGAAAATTCTATTAAAATTTCTTAAGATCAGACTATATTCTAACAAAAGCCTCAAACCTTGCTTAAAAATAAATTATATGTTCTGCATTGCAATTCTGTTCAAATACAATTAAAATAAATCTCACAAATCTGTGGATTCCTATTCTAAACTTTTACGTAAAAGAATGCATTAAATTTTCGTTCAATCATTTACTATCTCATTGCTTTCAAAGTACAATTCCAAGTGAAATTGAAATTTAAGCATTGTAAAGAATAGAATTAAAGTAATCTTCATTTCATTTAATTCGAATTTAAAGCGAAAATTAAATCTAAGAATGAGAGTGAAACGAAGCAAAATCGAATCCTCGCGACTTAAAGAATTTGCATAAAATTAAATCTTTGTTCCTTGGACTTTTTATAATTAAATTAAGCTTAATGTCAAAGATTATTACATTTGAGAAGATGTAAGCTCACTGTAATACATAAAAGTTAAAGATAGCTTTCAAGAATAATTTTGCATATTTATAAATCACATATGTAAATCTGAAGTTTTAGAAATGTATTAAATAGTTGTAAATTGTATATAAGTAAAGGTCAAAAGTGTATTCGAGTACGAAGCTTATAATTATATAAAAGATTTAATTGTTTTCGCATAAAATTATTTTTATGTCCAATAACACCATTTGAATATTTAAAAGTACAATAGTTATTACTACAAGATAAAAATACCGCGTTGACTAATAACTGTAAAATTGGGTATATGTTTTATTTCTAAGGATTCTAATAATCTTATTTATTAAATTTTATGTATATATATATATATATATATATATATATTATAAGGATTTTTTTTGTGAGCAATTAATTTTATTTTTTCAATCTACTGTAAAACCAGTTCCTCCGATACTCAGTAGATGTCGCCACGAATCAAGAGTCATGTGATAAGCTCATGCAGCGCCACCTATCCCGGAACAAAACTGAGTGAAGCTCGTTTTCGCGCTCTCTTTTGCCGCTACTTTCTCCGCTTCTGTTGTCCTTCGCAACCCGCGTCAGAAGTAAACTTCAACGCCCGAGCGCGTTCCAACGTCAATCGATAATATGGGTTAAATGAGGCAGCCATCTATCTTTATCTGATGAACTGGTCAACTTACTTTTCACATAATATTGTAAATACTTTTCATTCTTCATCATCTCTCCTAATAAACAAGTAAAGCTACTGCAAGCTTCATCCTTGAATATCATCAACATTACATGGAATCCGAAATTACCCCCCTAGACAACCAGCCCATTGCGTAAGAGCAAACCATTGTAGATTCGGGATGAACAATCTCCATCACCCCAATATCTACAAAATTTATGGGGATTTCGTCCGGGATTACTTCAAAATTTATGGCGGCTCCAGCAGGGATTCCTTCAAAATGTATGAGTGATCGGACCGGGATTGTGTCAAAATTAATGGGAGAGAACTACAAGAAGAAAAGAAAATTGATGCTCGCCCTGAGATCAACAAAATTTCACAGATGCTAATGCCGACGTATGCCTTTACAGCACGAATAGCCAGTGTCCAGCGACGACGTATCTTCTACAACAAGAATAGCCAGTGTTCAGTGACAACGTATGCCTCTACAACAAGAATAGCCAATATCCAGTGACAACGTATGCTTCTACAACAAGAATAGCCAGTGTCCAGTAACAACGTATTTTCTACAAAGAAAATGTGTGCCTCATCCATTTCCACGATTAGTTTCCTACGACGACGAGTGTGTCCCGCCTACAAGTAGAACCTCAGTTTTTCTATCATCAAATGCTTCTTCGCATCAAGTATTTATTTGTGCTAGTGATAATCTAAATGTGTGTTTCGTTTAAGCTCTTTGTAAATGCCGTCGATTGCTGTAAGAGCTTTGTTTTAAAAAAAATATATATAAAATCCAGCTTATATTAATGTGCAAGTTTCATCGCAAGATTCCAGGTACTGTAAAACATTTATTTTTTCGGACAATCATCTAATTCTAATGAAGTGCCGTCATGTAATGTTTTTTTTTTTTAATTATAAGAAGAAATATCTGAAGAAAAAGTAAATTAAACGTATTATTTTATAAGTGCATTTTTATACATATATATTTTCAAATTGTCATCTTAAGTTCAGAATCTAGGAGTGTCTTTTTTTTATTATTGTGTGAGTGAACTGATATGCCTTGATATCAAATCAGTCAGCGTTTTCACGCCAGAAACGAATAAATGCATAAGTAATTAGACTTCCTCTTTCAAAATCGTAAGCATTTTTCCCCTTTCCCATGAGATATATTCGCTGTAGTCAAAACAAATTTCTGCTGTTCCATATCACTCTCTCAATGAATGATAACTTATTACTTTTAAAAATAGGTTTGGTAGTCTAGTGAATTCCAAATTAAGCAAATTGAAAGTGTATTCTCAAAATAGATGATTTTGTTTTTTTTATTCTATGATTATTTCACTGCATGTCTGAATATTTTTTTGGTTCCAATTGAATTACTTACATTCTTTCACAATGTTTAGTTTTAGTTCTGTGGAAAATTTTAACTAAGGGATTTCAGATTGATATGATAAATAATTCTTTTTTTTAAAAAAAGGTGTACTTTAACAAATTATATTGCAATATTGTTTTCACAATTTATTTCAAATATCCTTGCATTAATTGTGTTCGATATATATTTTGATACACATACATTTATTTAAGAAAATTAATTAAACGATATTCACCATAATAAGCGTGTTTCATTTTAAAATCACTTTTGTTGTTATTACGCAAAAACGATTAGAGTATAAATTTTCAAATTTATTGATTCTATTTAACTATTCTCATATTAATTTTAAAATGTCGTACCTCACTAAAGGACGTCGGGAAGATATATTTATCCTAGCAAAAGAATTAGATCTAAAGCCTGATTCTTCAATGACAGTTAAGAAATTAAGGGACTTAATCACTATAGATACTGAATATGATGAGGAATTCACTAAAAATTTGTTTACGAGTATAATAGAGCAACGAAAAGAAAAAGAAGAAATATTGCGCCTTGAAACACTACGAAAAGAAGAAATTGAAGAAAAGTTGCGCCTTGAAACACTTGCCGAAGCACAACGAAAACAAGAATTTGAAGAAAAGTTGCGTCTAGAAACCCTTGCTATAGAAGAGAAATGACGACAAGATCGACATGAAATTGAGCTAGAGCGATTAAAATTAGAAAATCAACTCAAATTATACTCAACGGTTGACGAAACCGACCATTCGAAATTACTAGGCAAGGAAATATCCAAATTTCTCCATAAATATGAAGTTAAAGAAGATATTAGCTTATATTTAGTCTTATTCGAACGTCAAGTGCAACGATTAACAATTTCCAAAGAACATTGGGTTTCATATCTTTTAGGACTCTTACCGTCCGAAATTTCACACATCATCGCACGTGAACCAGAGGAGATAGCAAACGACTACGACCACGTAAAAGAACTTCTGCTAAAAAGATTTAAATTAACGCCGGAAAAGTTTCGCCAGTTATTTACCACTCATCAAAAAGTTTATAGCCACACTTGGACCGATTTTTATCACGAACTTGCAACATATTTTGATGGATGGACATCAGGGTTAAAAATCGAATCTTTTGAAGAATTAAGGAAACTGATCATCTCAGATCAAATGAAACGTAGAGCTCCTACAGACTTTAAGCAACATTTTCTAGACGAATGGACAACGATAAATTCGCCAGCCGAATTAGCAGAAAAGTTCGAAGAGTATGAAGACGTCAGGAGAACATTAAATCAAAAGCCAGTTAATACGCATTTTAGGGGAAAACAAGATTTCAGAGCTTCAGAAAAATTTCGTCGGTTTGAATCTCCACGAAAGTTCGAGCAGGGTAGATCAGGTGGGAAAGTTGCAGCAACCACTAGTTACAATCGACATCACGATGCTCAATCCGCCAGTCACAGAAGTCATGAAGGAAATCACGTAAACTCAAATCGACGGATCGAAAATCGAACTCACGGCAGAGAAAGGTATTCGAATGCAAATGTTTCTAATCACGCTCAAACGAATTACTCCAGGTTTAGAAGATTCAACGATTCAGCGAAAGAGCTAAATACAAGCCAGCCGAAGAGAACTATGAATTTCACGAGAGAAACAAGCAAGCCTACGGCAACATGTGCCACTATCAGTCAAGAAAATCTACGCACCAAGGAAATAATGTTTGGAAACAAGAAAATTACTGCGCTTATCGACACCGGAAGTACCGTCAGTCTACTACGAGAAAATACTAGCAGAAGAATCTTCGATCCAACGAAACTAGCGAAGAACAAAATTGTCTTAACAGGCATAGGTGATGCTCAAGTGACAACGATAGGATCTTTCGAACAAGAATTTCAGATGGATGAAGAAAACTATTCACTAACTTGGCATGTAGTACCTACAACGAAACTAAAGTACGAAGCAGTCATAGGTTTAGATATTTTAGAACGAGCATCAGTCAACTTCACGGAAAATGGTGTAGAATTTGATAAATATGAAAAGCAAGCATTCTTAATGCAGATACAAGCGGAAAACGTCGAAGAAGTAGAACTGAATCACATAGGAGATCCCGAGATAAAAAAAGAACTTACGGAAATGATAGAAAGCTACAAGCCTGAAAAGACGGCAAGCACCAATGTTACCACGAGAATTATTTTAAAGGAGGATGAACCAGTTTATCAATCGCCACGCCGATTAGCATTCACGAAAAGAGAAAAAGTAAACAAGCAGATAGAAGGATGGCTCAAAGAAGGCATCATATGCCCAAGCTCATCAGAATACGCCAGTCCAGGCTTACATATTTACAAATATAGAAGAAAAGAGTTACAAAGCAAAGATGCTACGAAGAATACGGAAGACGTACAATCTGAGAATTGGAAGATTTACAAGAAGAAGAAGAAAAAAAAAAAATCTACGGAGATGATATAGTTCCACAATACGAAAACAGATATAAAACTTTTTTCTATCAACACCATTTGATTATCAAACATAGTTATTGGTGAATTTTGTTTGATTTAATTTCATACTATATTGTTTTCCTTTTATGTATTAGATATTATCTTGTGTTATTAGTTATTTTGAAAATTCCAGTATAGCTGGAGGCCAGCTCTATTTGGAGGGGTCGAACTCTGTAGGATTTTCCATCCAATTATTATTAAGCAATTAATTTTATTTTTTCAACCTACTGTAAAACCAGTTCCTCCGATACTCAGTAGATGTCGCCACGAATCAAGAGCCATGTGATAAGCTCATGCAGCGCCACCTATCCCAGAACAAAACTGAGTGAAGCTCGTTTTCGCGCTCTCTTTTGCCGCTACTTTCTCCGCTTCTGTCGTCCTTCGCAACCCGCGTCAGAAGTAAACTTCAACGCCCGAGCGCGTTCCAACGTCCATCGATAATATGGGTTAAATGAGGCAGCCATCTATCTTTATCTGATGAACTGGTCAACTTACTTTTCACATAATATTGTAAATACTTTTCATTCTTCATCATCTCTCCTAATAAACAAGTAAAGCTACTGCAAGCTTCATCCTTGAATATCATCAACATTACATGGAATCCGAAATTACCCCCCTAGACAACCAGCCCATTGCGTAAGAGCAAACCATTGTAGATTCGGGATGAACAATCTCCTTCACCCCAGTTTCCATATATATATATTTGAAAAATATATTTATAAAGGTTTTAGGCGTATCCCCACTGAAACTTTTATTTTTCTTAAAAAAACTAGTATTTATATATTCCCCTCTTAGATACATCGTTAACATAAAATATAAGAATTTTACAACACTGATAATTGTTACTACTTAATGATTTACTTAAATTGTGCGAAAATGATAAAAGCATTGTAATTGTCCCTATGAAATTGTTCACGGATCCAAAACTCTATTAGGGTAATTCTAATTTTACTGGTAAGTTAACGATGTAGAGGAAATGAATCATGCATTAAATGCTTTCTGATCTTCTTAAACCATCCGTACCTAATAACATCCACGGTCTTCTACTGTAGGACTTTTTTGTGAATAAAAAATATTCTTTCTTGTTTTCTATTAAAAGCTCAAACAAGAAAGCCAGTTCTTTTGTGAACGGTAGACTCAACGCCGTAACTAACTTTTTAGTAAACTTTTTTAAAAAAAAAAAAAAACTTTTTTCGAAATATTTAATTTCTATCTGGGTTTTAATTATGTGCTCCAATCAGAACAATATGGTTTTAGAATAGGACATTCAACAGCGAGTCAAATTTGTAAACTTCGAAATAAAGATGAGGGATTATCCGAATCTAAAACTTTCAAATGAAGCAATTGTTTTTAACTGGACTTATACAAGGCTTCTACAGATGTTGGAGATGTTTAATCTTTATGCTCTTTAACCTCTTTAGTATCATTGACATCTATTGTACATATTTTATGTGAGTACGATAGAGCAGAGTTAAATTTTAAAACATTTTTATCTAAATCCTTTAAAAGGATTCAGAGTGGCCCGCAATGATACGATTCAGACTTATCTTTCTGGAATTGGAAATTTGATTTCCAAAAGGTACGATATTCTTCTGTCCTCCAGTTCTGTGACGGGCCAAATCGAAGTTATTAAAAATCTTACTATATCTGAAGTGTTGCGTTTTGCTAAAGATCATACACAAAGTATCAATGTCTCTAAATCAACTACTAGCTTCTATACATTTAAACAGCGTTTGTACAATTATCAGCCTAAAATTAGAAAAGCTGGCGTGACTCTTCTCTATAACCAGCACTTTAAATTCTTAGGCTTTATATTAGATCCTGAGATATTAATTTACATATTATCTGGCGGAAAATAATAGAAAGGGATTAAACAGTTTGAAATAAATCACAGTAAGTGAATGGGAAACTGCCACCAATGCTCTAGGGCAATATGTGTCTCTCTGATCAGACTATGCTTAGAACGGACTCATCAGACTTATTTTAGTGCTTCAGTCATTAATCTAATAAAATTAGAGAAAGTAAAATCAAGTGTTGCTCGCGTTATATCTGATATGAGAAATAGTTGCACGAGAGGCATTTTTTAAAGACGATTATTAACTCTCTAGAAGGTTTGGCAATTATTAACTTTCAAACTGAATTCAATTTTGAAAGTAATAAAAATCATGACGCGTTTTTATATCTACGTCAAGCGCACTTGAATTCATTCAAATTCCTATTTTTGCAATTCAAATTTATACCGAGAGATGAAAGCAATGGTGTCTTCAATGAGGCCTCTATTTTCTTTAATAATCTCAAGATTCTGAATCCATACTTTAGCTCAGTTTTCCTTCAGAGCTTATTGCTATTGAAGTGGCACTTAATACTATAAAAAGTGAAACCTCATTCATCGATATTTAAATCCTATAATGCAGCCGCATTGGTTTTCAGCATCTGAGAAACTGGATTAAGGCTAGTGATAGAGATGCTTTTTCTTTTCTTCAACCACTCAAACATCATTTGCAGTAACATTAAATACACATCAAATGGCTTCCGTCTTATATAGGCATTAATGTAAAACAATTGCTAATAGTTTGACAAAGGAAGGAGTCGATATATTCTAACAGGCCTAAGTACGACTTTCAGATTCCTTGAATCCTATTCAAAAATTAAAATATCAAAACAGCAGTTAACACACCTTCGACTCATGAGTGATGTACCAGGCAAGCTCATGGTAGTGCCCTTACTTTTGGAATTAAATAAAATAAAAGTCTCCAAACTAAAATTTTTACATTTGCAAGTAAACATCTTAGCAATTTCACTTTTGAGATGGAACAAAATGTCTTTCAGATCTGCACGAATTGTAGTATTCATCATGCCTCTTCCAAACATCTTTTAAATTTCATGATACTTGACTGAGAAGAAATAATTCTTTCACCTCTTTTCGAATGTGACTTCATAAAGAATTTTAGTCTGGTTAACATGATCTTGTCTAGATCTGATCAAGTAGAAACAGTCCCAATTAGACTATCATCTGAGCAAATATATCCATTTAGAAATAAATAAATGCATTTTTAAAGCATTTGGGTAGCAAAAGAAAATTCAGTTTAGCCTTAAATTGATGAATTGAGATTCAAATGCACACTCCCTCCGTAAAATATATTTACAAAGGCACATTATACATGGGAAGATGAATTATTTTTTTACAGTTTTACTTTATTCAAGCAGTTTTTAATTTGTAAAAGCCCTATAGTTTATATTTTAGTTTTATAAATAAGTCAAATTTTCAGCATTGAACAATATTTGCATGAAAGTTACCGGGAATTTGGGGGATAAAGTATAATTTCTTTAAAAAAATTAATTAAATTTAATTTTAGAAAATCTATTTGTTTTCAATGCATAATGTTATGTTTTTAAGTACTTTTCAAATTTTTAAATTTATAAATGCGATAGATTTCAATCAGGATGCACTAATTACAGCATTTAGAAATGTATTAATAAAACTATTGATTATTAATTGTTCATAAATAATTATTTATGTATAAGATTTGAATTTATTTGTAAAACAGATGCACGATCATAAAGATAACTCAATACTAAAATAAAACTTCCAAACATACACAAAAACACATTACTCTTAATTTTTAGGAGTGAGAATTATTTAAAATTGGTATAAGTTGGAATTTCTTGTAGAAAGCGTCTCAATTGGCTTAACTAGGTCTATTTTGATCAATTATAGTACACAAAATTCAACATTAATGTAATTAATTTTTGATAAAAATATATAATACATAATTTCCATTTCAGAACTTATGTGACTTTTAGACTTATTTTTCACTTATTTTTATCCGATCTCACTTATTTTTGCATCAACAGGGTTTAATTTGAAATAAATACTGTTTTCAGCTAAGCAATATTAAGTTATCCTCTGAAACAAATTTATCTTTAACATTAGTTTCACCACGATTCTGAATTCTTGATTAGGAGCATTTTTTTCAGAAGATAAATACGCCCCTTACAAACTTGTTCAAATATAGAGCACATTGTTTGCATTTCAGATCAATGAACTATTAGTGGCCGAAATAGTTAAGAAACTAATATTTATGTTAGGGAATAGGAGAACGGAAAAGAACTTATCTTTTAGTGAAATCGTGAAAGGGCTCATTTTTGTGGGATCTGCGAATAATAAAGTTATTGTGATAAAGTTAATCAGTAAGTTCTTGTGATAAAGTTAATCAGTAAGTTCTTGTGATAAAGTGAGCATCCCTGTGTTTACCAAAATAAATGTGCATCAAATAGAAATTACAAAGGAATTATTTGCTTCCTATTTCAGGAAAACAAAGTTTAAATGACTGCTTTCATAAGGGTTATGGAGTCGTTTAGATTTATCTCGACTGCTGAAAACATGCACAATTTTCTTCTGGCTATAATTCATTGAAATGAAAATTAATTACTTTGATATTTTTACACGTGCTTTATAAAGAAATGACATTTTTAAAACATGTAAAATTACTAAGCTATATTCTTAATTTCTTATATTATGAGCCCATGAATATAATAAAATTTTCTTAAACTAAATTCGAGTAGGTTTCACTGGCCGCAAGATATTTTGTACACAAATTATTCTAATAACTTGAAGTAAGTTGGCTCATGAAGTCAAATATACCTTCTCTAACATATATATATATATTAAAAAGGAAACAAATGTTTTAAAAAAATATATCTCAAACTCTTAAAAAATTTCTCAAAATGTTAAATATCTTCTTACTTTTAAAAATAATAAATATATGTATGACACTAAATTTAAATACAGTTTAAAGAGTGCATTACACTTACTATACCTACAAAAAATGAAGACTTTAAGTATAGTAACTTTTGAAATACCTTACACGCAAATGAAAAAGAAATTCAAACTAAGAAAAAGCTTTTAATTCCTTATCATTCAGTCATAAAATTAAATTTTTAAACTTGCGTATTAAAATATTCCAGGATGATAAAATTTCCCTTCTGTTTGCTCCAACAATTCTGTTTCTCTATTTTTTATCATTTGTTTTGCTTATTTGTATGAGTTCCTCAAATATTATTCCACATTCCTTTTTTTAATGTTTTTATTCAAACCTTACCATTTCCTGCCAGTGATAAGCCAACATTTCAAAATGTTTCTTCCCAGGTTTCTTTAAAATAATGGTAATTATTTGACGTTCATTGTTGTAAATTTTATTGGCCAAATTTGAGACAGTCTCTAAAGATCGAAGAGAGAAATAATTGACATTTGGTAAATTTTCCTGATTAACAAATATAGAGTTTAAATTTAGTTGCTCATCTTACCAAGTCTCCTACTAATTCATCGAAAATCTTACAAAATTAATGTAGCGTATTAAGCAAAATAAACTAAAATATGCGCCAAATTCAAAAATATGTATGCATCGGATGTCCATTTAAATTCTAATTTTATGAAAATATACTATACAATTGTTTGATAAACTTCTGAAGTTTTATCAATATCATCAACTGATTAAAATCAAAATGTTATGCATAAAATAACAAATATCTAATATTTCTTATTAAAAAAAATTCAAAAATTGAACTTTAATATCCCTGAGACCCATTAAAAATTTTGATTTTTTTCTGGCACTTATAGTTCATCTTGCGATGAATAACTGCTAAAATTATCATATTAATTGCCGAGAGAGTTTTTTTTATAATTATTGTAAATGTAAGAAACAATATATAAATATATTTTTCAATAAATATTTCTAGTTGGTTTCTTAATATAAATGTAAGAATTTAAATAAATTTGTTATTATTTAAAACAACTGTTTTTGAGTCATTTTGTTTGTTATTATTTAAAACAACTGTTTTTGAGTCATTTTGTTTGATAATATCTTAAAATTATTCCTTGGTTGTAAAGTATTACTATGTTTATGTAAGAAGGTAAATTTATTTTTAAAATGTTCTGAATATTTATGTTTAATAATCTTGACCTGTAAAAATCATTAAATAACTGTCGAAATTTGGAGCTTTGCTTCACAATTTCACAGCTTCTGGTCAATGTTCAAGGATAAAGTAAATCAATTTAAGAAAAATAAAGTAATGAAAATATATTGATAGTTTTATATAACTATAATAAATATGATACCCGATTGAAATGCTGATGTTATATCAGTTTTTTTTTAAAATTATTACTAATTAAATAAAACTCCTTCATTTTTAAATTGTTTCATTTATTTTTTATTTGTGTGTATTATTATATGTGTGTATTTATATGTGTGTATATATGTGTTTATATTATTTTTTATATGTGGTGTTTTGTACTTAAGTTCAATCATAAGAATTGTGAATGAATTAAGCTTAAAACGTTTTTAAGATGACAATAATTGTGAAACTTAAATTATTTATGACTACCATAAAAATACTTAAAATAAGTTGCTATTAAGTACTAAATATTCATGGATAAAACACAAGATGGATGACAATCTTTAGGTAACAAATACCTAAAGAATAATGCTCGTGTTAGCGCTTTCGAAAACATATTCTAAGACACTCCAGCATTATTTGGCGTTAATATTTTTTTTTATTATTATTTCACTTGATACGGCTGCAGAAGCTTAGCTGTCATAGTCGCAGGCTTGTGGCTGGCTTTACTTTCGTCGAATCATATTTCGATCTTTGACACCACTAAACACCAGCCATGAAACTGGAATAATATTTGTTATATCTGATCAAAGTTCCAAGTCCTCCTATGGCGTGATATGGAAGATTTGAGAAGGAGGTGTCAGCTCAAGTATGGTCCTCGTGATTTGACCAGCCCAAAATTGCGTGTTCATCTGATAACAGCTCTCGTGTTGCTTCTCGGTGTGACTTTGATAAACAATCATACCCACAGTATTTAAATCATACAAAATATCTAAAATGCCATTTATGGAAAAATAGTTATTAAATTATTTAAGTAAAATTAACTAGCCATAATATATTAGAACTAGATATGTGCTTACAATACTCTTCTAATAAAATGTTTATAAGTTGAATAAGTTAAACGTTTTCAGTAGTTCATTGTATGATGGAACACAAAAATGTTTTAATCAAACATTTGCTTTTGACTCTACTATAAAATATTTAATATTTATAAAACAAAAATAGATGACATATTTTTACTCTATTTATTGAATTTTATTATTTTAACTAGTTATATAAATAGTGTTTAGAACACAGGTTTTTTTTTTACTTCAAATAAAATGTGATTTAGGCTACTTTCACGAAAAAAAATGGACAATTCCATAGAACGTAAGGAAAGAAACATTTAATTTACCGTTTTAGTAATTTTACTTGTTCCATTATTAACTAAATTCAAGAAGAAGAAGAAAAATTTCACTTCTCAAGAATAATAATTAAGCATCACGAGTTTTCAGATTTAAAGATAAATTAAGTTTTCGAAAATAACTTAAATTTCTGACGGTTTTTGGTTGAAGAAAGCTTGATCCATGAAGGAAAATTCCATGAAATGTATATATTTCGTATTACTCCAAGTCTCCAGAAAGATTCGTTCTTTGAAAAGCATCGGGCAGTAATCAGAAAAGGACGAACTACCAATTTTTTGAAGGAAAATGAGCACCTGACGGTAATTAGCTTATCTTTGGATAAATAGCTTTCTCTAGTACATGTCCCTCTGGTGATAATTACCCGTCTTTTTTCCTGCTCGTGTTTGTACAGTTCTCAAACATACATAGAGGAAATTGAACACAGTTTTATGCGAGCGTATGAACTGCTTCGCGGGAGTTTTCATTCTTCTTTAAGCAAAGAGAAAAAAGGTTAAATAATTCTAATTGTCGGTTAAATGCTCTTTAGTGTGCTGTGAAATAGGATGAGCATTTGGTGAAAGTCAGAAAAGGAAAAAAGGAAACTGAAGAATTATTACCAGAAGAAAGTAAAGGAAAGGGCTAGTACTTGTATTGAAGTACCAGTAATTATCAAGAGACATGGTCTTTTGTATTAGACACTTGTTTAAGTATGAGAAAATTAGATTGAAGTAATTTTTCTGCTTGAAATATGAATTATGCTCGTTAGAATATATGTCAAGAGAATTTGAAATGAATAACAAAGCTATATGTATGAATTTCGTATTCATTATGGTATGTTTATAAAACAATTTTGTGCTGATTATGTTACGATATAAGAAGAAATAACGCTTAAAAAAGATAGCTTACTTTAAAAATATTTTTTGTGTATTATAGAAGGTGGTACAGGGTTTGGCTGATAATTCATTTTATGGAAATATCTTTAGTGGTGATATCACACAGCTTTGTTTAAAAATGTTTATCTGATTTATTTATTTTTTGATTTTTTTTTTAATTATTATTTTTCGGTAATTTTGCCTCCACGAATCAGAATTATATTCTACTAAACCTACATAATAATCTAGGAGAAAAAAAAACCTTAATTGATTAACGCATTATTTGAGTGAAGACAAGAGGTTTTATTTTGTTCGTTGGATTATCCTGAGCAGTACATTCTTTAAATATTGCAAATACTAGATTGTTTTTTAATATATAAATGTTCTCTTTCATTTCATCAGATAAATATTTAAATCACTTTTTGTCTCTATTTGCTTATATTTTGCGCACAGTGTGATAAATATTTCTTAAAATTACCATGTACAAATAAAATGTGTTATAAGGAACATAAATAAATAAATTTTGAAATAAATTGCAAAAACCAATATTTATGGGAAGCAATTCCAACTTACATTTAACTTTTGGCTTAAAAGTATATATATTTTACAACCGTGAAAAGTAATTTCAAAATCCTCATTGCTCAAAAAGAGTTTAATAAAGTAATAGCCCTTCAATTATTAACTGGCACATAACTAAAAATTTAAGAATACTAAAATAGCTGTTACATTTTTTTGGATAAATTAAATAGTTTTTAAATTTCCTTATTTACAACTCTCAATATATTTAAATATGATGTTTCTCATGTATATAAATAAAGATTAATTTTATTATTAATGAATGTTTTGAATGTTTTAATTTTTATGGAAGGCTCATACATAATTTCTTGAATGTGGTATACAAAAGTAAACAATAAAAATACTATTTTTCATAAATATATGTGTAGACTTCTCATTATATATATTTTTTAAAATTTATAATATGTTAATAAAAAGTAATTACTTTTTATTAATATTCAAACTCTTCCTATGTAAAACTCAAAATGAAAATGAGAATGAAGAGTCTTTTTCTAGTTCTATAACATTTGCGTCTTTAAAAAAATTAAATTAAGCAACTGTAATAATTTCCAATAACGTTGAAAATATAAATGAAATTTCAAGAGATAAACTGTAGATTACATTAATCATTTTATTATAATTACAAATTATAAATTTACAATTTATTTTATTCAATAAAAATAAAACGTGTATTAAGAAATTAACCATAAATCAAATTTGTTTTGAAAAAGAATTCACAGTAAATCAAAAACGGCGAAATTATATTAATTGAAATTGCCCTTTACATGAAATTTTCGGCGACCAATATTATTGAAAAGTAAATGAATATTCACAACTGCTTTTTGAGACGCTCTATGGTTAAGTCTATTTTCATGAAAAATTATACCCATCTGCTGCAAGAGAAGATATATTAAGTTTGTTATGTTGAAATTTAAATTTGGTTCACTTTGTGAAATGACTGCTTCTTGCAATTAGTGATTGTGATTATTTATTAATGTCGCACTAAGGAGCAACATGAGGTCTATTATCAGAATACCCAAGGTAACCGCGCTTCCCCTAAAGACTTAGAGTTACGTACCGGACCCCCGACAGACAATCAACACTTCTACTCATCGTTTATTAGCAAAAAGAGTTTTCCTTTACAGCAACAAAAGGTAAAATGTAACAATACATGTTGGATCAAAGAACAGAAGATAAGAGAATTATTGCCGAAAGGACTTCATAACTTTGTTCCACTGTTAGGTGACAATGACGACACCCATACTGGTACTTTCTTCTCCGAAGCTCTACAATACGCCAACCCGCCGGCAGCGAGGATGTGACCTTGACCACAAGGCTACCAAGACCAATTCCCAAAATGAATAATGAGTGTACCTACCTATAAAATCGATCGTAATTAAGTCTTTAATTGAAAAAATATTTGAGAATTGGGATAATTATATACTAGACAAATTGTAATCCCTGCTTACGACTCAAAGGTTACTTGCATAACCATCCTATACTGAAAATTAACCCCTATTTTCTATTCGCTACAAATTTTTTAACTAGCTACAGCCCACTTTTATAAAACCAATCTGTAAATACCTTTAGTAACGATGATTGTTGAGTGTTTCAGCATCCATTAAGAAATTAAAATAATCAAACCAATAGATATTGCCAAGTACGTTTCCCTTAAGGCTTTATTACCTAACCTTGTGACACATTCTATGTTAGTCTAATACTATAAAGCGGTGAATATTGCAAATAAAACTTAACAGCTTTTTAAAGGCCCCTTCTTTTTATATCAAACTTAATTTTAAGCTCTGGTCTTGTATTTACTGACTGGAGGACTAGGAATTTTTTATATTTAAATTTTTCCTTTGATTATTTGTGTACGTCAGTTCTACGAATAATCTTTAGTAAAAAAGAACTCATTCTTTCGTTACTGTACATATAAATATATTTAAATGAGCTTCTAAGTATTTTATATCAGTTTCCATACATTTATTCAATTAATAATGCATTTTCTTTAATGTATTCCTATATTATTTTGAAACCATGTCCTTGTGTTCTTTATAAAGATCTGTTTTTCATAGACACGCTTGACACGATAAATATTTATTGACTTGAGTTTGCCTCCTTTTCTAAAAAAGCTGCTTAAAGGCAAGTTCTTTTATTTCTTCAAGAAAGAATTCAGCATATAACTTTCATCACTTTTTGTTAAATTATTTCTTTGAAATTCTTTTTTGATTTTCAATAAATTCAATAGTTTTTGCCCACCTGCGGAATCAGCTTGATAGTTTCAATCCTTTGTAGATGAGCTCTGTCTCCTTTTGGTCCATCAGTCAATTAGTAATTAGGTACATGATTTTCTGATTTTCTCTTTATCTGCGTTACAGAGAAATGGGAATGGTAATTAGGAGTAAAAGAGTATTTAAAACAAATAGTTTTCAATATATATATATATATATATATATATATATATATATTGCTATAACTTCACAAGAAATCATCTGAAAGATCAAAAGTTCAGAAATGAGAGACAGAATTTTGTACTTCAACTATGACGAAAGAATATTTGCGCAAAAATGAATATAATGCAGTATGGAACAAATAAATATATATATATACACATATGTATGTATATATATATATATATATATATATATATATATATATATATGCTATATATATATATATATATATATATATATTCATATATATATATATATATGTTATATATATATATATATATATATATATATATTCATAGTTACATATCTCATATATATACATATATATACATATACATATATACATATATATTCATATGTTAAGTCTTCATATTATTACATATTATTATATATATATATATATATATACATATATATATATATATCATATATATATTCATATATATATATATATATTAGCATATATACATATATATATATATATATATATATATATATATAAGGAATATGATATATCAATAAAATACTAAACTCTACATTTAAAGGTAACCAAAATACTACTTTTCCTAGCAAAAGAGCATTACTAGATTTTTATTTGCTTAATTAAATACGCTATTAATTTTATTCAAACTTGTTTCCCTTTAAATATCAATATCAGTGTCATTTAAGAAATTGTATGCAGGTTGTATTGGAACATAAAGGCCAAAATTTAAAGAGTAACAGAAAACATCTGAACAAGAAGTTTTCACCTCACAATGCTTTGGTTGAGTAATGGTACTGTAATGGAAAGCATAAAGTACGAGTTTTCTTACACATCATCTTTTCTACCGCGAATTTCAGGAGGCATAGCCATGTATAGTAATCAGAAATACGCCGTAGCGCAGGGAAATCTTCAAGCCTAACCGTGGTTTTCTTACTTGTATGACATAAAGAGTGTTTCAAAACTCATGACAAAGAATTTAAAGGGCGATAGAAAACATCTAAACAAAGAAATTTCACCATGCAATGCATAGCCAGAAAGCAAGCTGTGAAGCGCAAGTAATTGCGTAAATGGAAAGCATAAAGAGACAGTTTACACTGTCATTTATGCTGTGGAAGTTCTGGATG
Organism: Nephila pilipes; assembly: GCA_019974015.1. NCBI lineage: Eukaryota > Metazoa > Arthropoda > Arachnida > Araneae > Nephilidae > Nephila > Nephila pilipes. The sequence continues at coordinate 2,283 of BMAW01098800.1, read as the reverse complement.
CCAAAAGAGTGTACATGTAGCGTTTCCCGAAAAGATATGTGAGAAACAGAAAAATGTTCAAGCGATTGCATCGGTGCCTATGTGTAACGGTATCCTTTGTCATCGGCAATCATGATAATTGGCGGGGAAAGAGTGTTCGGACACTACATTTAAAGAGGACATTCTATTCTTTTTTCCCTGTGGGGCCATGTTTAAAGTCACGAAAGCTTCATCGATTCGAACGAGGACCTATTTGCTAAGTTTCTAGTTGCCGTGAGAAAAATGCCGGATGTGTTTCACCCTGCTTGCTACTTCTCAGGTTTAACGCTTGCATTACCACAGATGGTTGCTATATTAACCAGTTTCTATAATTTGCTATAAATGCTGTCAATAAAATTATTTTGTACCTCCTATATCCGTTTGCTGATTCATTATTTAACATGATAGTAACTTTTCTAGCGATTCACTGCTTGATTTCCACTTGTGTATTGTATGATGAAAATTGCTTTATTAGATGTCTTCTATTACCCCATAAAGTTTTGTCCATGAGTTTTGAAATCCTCTGTAAATGCCAATGTAACAATCGTATAAGGTGTTGGAGCCTGTGATTTTTTCTAGTCATAAGTTGAATTACTGAGATATTTTAAAATGGTAATGAATAATCAACCGAAACATCTATTTAATTGAATACTCAACACTTTCTGTCAATTTATTTTTCTTCAAATGCAATGTGGCTGAAATATCAAAACAGATATGAGTTGCAAATGGCTTTTGAATATTAATTTCTGATTAAATGCATTTTTAAAAGAAATGTAAATTAAGGGTCTAATGGGGCCAATAGAAATCAAAATATGTTAAAACCCAGTAAACCTACTAAGAAATGTTGTTAAAAATGAGCAAAATATTAAAATCAGCTTTTAAATGGATCGAAATTTCTTCCAAACTTGTTTAATTTAAATAATACACGATTCCTAAGAAATCTTTATTTAGCTCTTATTCAATTAAGAATTTAGTTCCGATTCACAACCATTGCCTACCCATTTATTTTTCATTTAGTGAGAACTGTTAATTACTTTTAAAAATAGAGATATAAAATAATTTTTAATATATTGTCAATGAATTATTAATTTAACCCTCGGAAATTTCTTCCAGACATTCACTTAACATTTTTATTATTTTTCACCATTTAAAAATAAACTTTGATTCCATAAAAAAAGATTATACATATTATTTCTCAATTATTTTAATACATTTTTAGAATTTATATTATCGTTAAATAAAATATGTTTGTCATATAATTTGATAAATTAGAATATAAGTCTTTAGTTGAGCACACTAAAATAAAGAAAAATGAAAGTTTATATTAAGAGAGGCAGTGTATGAAAAATGGGAAATTAAATTTTAATTGAATCTTGTTTTACATGCTGTATAAGTTGTTCTCTAGTACAGAAATCAATTTCTAGAAACGTAATTTTTTGCCCGAGTCGAACATTAATTTTGTATATTAAGAAGAGATCGTTAAAGAAATATTTTTTTACCATGTGGAGTAACAATGACTATTTTCCTTTATTCTATTATATATACATTTAAAACTCTTGGCCCCATAATAACTTCTTCACCGTTCAGATCTATTTTTCTTGCTATGTCTTTTTAATTCAAATTCAGACCTTCTTAATAACTTCAAAGAAATATACATTTTAAATCAAATATCAGCAGAGTTTAATGCCTCGGTGAGAAAATAGCTTTTATTATAGAGATTTTGCAGGATACTATTGGTACATTGGTATATATCTTTGTGACTGTCAAAGGCCTGTCTGGACTCGATTGGGTTTAAAATAGTCTATAATACACATAAAGTTATACAAAAGTCAAATAATGTATAGATGTTTCAATCTTTGCGGTTTAAATATCGGTTTTGGTACGTTTTAAATAATTGTAACACACCTGCTAATCTAATAAATTATTACACAATTTAGTTTCTGTTCAATATAAATGTTTTTTTTTCCTTCTACAGGCTCTGTGAACACTTTGTGTTTTTTATTTTATTTTAATCAATGAACATTTAGGCAGTTTCTATTTATTAGTTAGGAAATTTTAAAATACCTTTCAGAAACAATTATCGTGAGAGAAACTTGTTCAAAAAATGGCATGTGGTAAAATATGTGCAGATTCATGTACTAAAAAAAATCCTACAGGCCAAACTTGTTTCCCAAGAGAAGAAAAATAAACGTATGTACAATTTGTATTGATTTGGATTTCAAACCATTTTTTTGGAATTTTCGGTGGCTGTTGGCAATAAGTAAT
>BMAW01098787.1:0-10244 GCA_019974015.1 Nephila pilipes | reverse complement strand
ATATCATAATACTCATATTTTTATGCTTCATCTGAGGATTTTTCTTTAAAACTTTAAAATATGTATATTAACAAAACAATTAATTTATCACACGTTTAAGATGATTTTTGATTTTTTCTCAAATGTAATGTATTACGTACATAATTCTTAATTTTAAATAATTATTTCTAATGAATAAAACATTAATTTGCAAAATAATGTATTTATTTTTCTTACAGCGTAATTTATTTGCAAACAAAACATTTATGAATGGAATATTTCGGTGGTATTTTTAAACAACTGCATTATCGAAATAAATAAAGTACTTTTCCATTAAAATATATTTGTGGACATAAAAATTTTCTTTTACATGTAATGAAGTTAAAACCTGATCGAAATTAAATGAAACAAGGAGAAACAAAATGTATTATAAAATAATCGTAAAATTGGAACCTGTGTTACTTTTCAAAATATAATTTATTTGATAATTATTTTCAAAACTTTAATTTTCAAACTATTTTAATAAAAATTTAAATTTCAGTGTAATTTCTATCTAAACATTTTGGGGCGATAGCGTTTAGAGATGAAAGTGGATTTGAACAGTTATATCTTTATAGATATCATGTTAGATGTTAACAGATTAAAAATAGTAGTCCAAAACTGTTTAACGTATCAAGTTGAATTAAAAAACTTAATTCTTATATTTATTTATGCATATTATGAATAAAAACGAAACTCAAAAGTTTGATGCATTCAAATTTTTATAATCCATATTTTAATCGTCACTTGAAATAAAAAATAATAGTTATGCAAAAAATTAATAATTAACAATAAGAAAAGAAAATATATTTTTTGCAATAATACATCTTTAATTTCCTAACTATATGTCCATTTAATAAAGTATGGTATTTTAATTAATTGATGAATAATGATGGTCTGGTGTTAATTAAGCAAACCCACTACACATAAAAATTCCTAAAACTTTCAGGGGCACCGTTTGTACAATGCAAACTCCTTTGCCCACGTTTGCAACTTGCAAACTGTGCCCGTTCGTGTTCGCACTATGCAAACATCCCCCTCTCCAAGCCGGGGACTGCTAACTTTTTCAATTATATATTTTTTTATTTGCATCATCAATTTTCTTCCCTTACCTGTATATCTTTTTACAAAATTAGTATATCATTGTGCCCTTAAATAGTTAAATAGTCTAAATATAGAACTTCAAAATGTTTTATCGTCTTTCTTTGAATTGGTTAAATGTATCTTGAAACTTTCTAGTAAAATAATTACTCATCTTATTAACACAAATGTTTTACTCATAACCAATATGAATTCTAGAGAACAAGCTTAAATTAAATTGCAGCTGTAAAGAAATATATAGTGTTAGTGATATGTGATTGTGTTCTACACTTTATATAAGTCTCATCTTTTACTTATTTTCCTTCAATTACTCCATTCCATATTGTTTAATGATTTGCTTCTCATTCACTTATATTCGGATTTATATCAATGTAATATGAGCAAGAGACAAAATTAATAGAAAATAGATAACTTTTTTAAGCGAAAATAAATTGTTAGGAATAATTTATGGTGCGATTCCTTAATTCCTCAAATTAGTTAAGGAATCAAAGAACTACTTACACATAAATAGTAAAACAATATTTGAAGGTGCATTCAGGTCCTGTTTAATAATTATGCACGGTTAATTTTTTTTCAATGTTTTCATTCATTGACATAAACTCAATAAATATATTCATTTATAAAGTTCATTAAACCAGTTATGAGCTTGTAAAAGTATCAGAGAAAAGTTTTAAAACAAACGTTAACATTTACTTTTTATTAAACATGTATGTTTTTGAACTTCTATTTACCTTCAGTAATGTATTTGTAGTTGTTTTATTTGTCGAATCTAAGAAAGTAAAAAAAAAAAAAGAGTGATTATCAACAATTATAAGCAAATACGCTATTACAAGGCAGAATAAGGTTATATAGCGGAAAAATTGACAAAGATTATTAATTTTGTATAACATTTTCGGAGCATTTGTATAACATATGTGTCGTAATCATGTTCGAAAGCAATATTGTGGAAAGCAAATGATAGAAAGTGAACAAGTACCGAGAGATAGAAGCTTTTAGCCTATTATCTTCTTAATACTTTAATTAAGTTATATGTTTTTTCAGAATATATTAAAAAATAAAAATACATTGAAGCGAAAGTAGAATACACTAACTAATTAATCTTAAATTTATACTTTCAGATTTACATGTATTGAAAATGAAATTCAAGTCACCAGCCATGATGAAATTTTCTAAATTAATATACCATGAATCTCTCTTAGAATTATTTTATGAAGAAAATGTCAAAATTTAGTTTTCTGTGTATAAAGATATATTGCATTTAAAATCCTTCATTAAAAATGACTACTTTAAGTAAACTAAGTTTTAACTTTAAGTAATCTAAGTTAATCTACTTTCAGTTTTCTTCTAGAATGTCCAAAAGAAATGACTTCAGGAATCCCTGTATCGTCTTAAGACGCGTGGTTAATTAATTAATTTTAAATATTTTCGTACAGGATGTGGGTGTATGTGCACATTTATACAAAGGATTGTTAAAAGTTATTTGGCTAGAAGCTAAAAGGAAAAAAACACAAAAAAAGGATAATCGGTGCTTTTCCTCGTGTTTCAAATAGTTGTGCAATTTCTTTAAAAAATACAATACGAAAATCATTATGCTACTTTGCCAAAACAAACATTTTTATTTTAATACTTTTCTAAAGACTTAGTTTAAATAATATTTAATGTTTCTGGATCCTAAAATACTTTGCTTAGCGTCAAAAATCTAAATAGCAGCACACCAAAAAGAGGAAGACAACACATTTGCAACTATCTGCATCATCTTATATCTAAACTTATCATCAGAACATTTATTTTGCAACAATATAGGAAAATTATTAATAAATAAAATAATTTTTTGCACTTTATGTAAAAGTTCAATACCTGAATTTTTTTTAAAAAAAAGTACATACAGCTAAATTGAACTTTAAAATTATTTTAATAATCATTTCACTCTTCTAATAATGTGATGTATGCTCATTTTTTAGACTTTGCAAAATGTGTTATTTTTTACAAATCTGAGAAGTAATAGATTTAATGCTATTTGTTGTTGCGTATTGCATGGCTTAAAACCTACTACAATTGCCACCTGTCAAAATCATTTCATCCTTAAATTCATTAGAGTTTTTGATCTTGGAACAAAAAAGAAACTAATACGTCCTTACTTCACTAAGTAAAATTTCATAAATTACACAAAAATCTCAGTTTTGAAGATTAGTAAATAGTAAGGAAAAGGCAGTGTAGTATAAAATATAATAAAATAAAATGTGCTATAGAATAATAATCAAACAAATCAATAAATTATATTATATAGTATATTTCATAAATAATTTCAAAGAATTCATAACAGCTTTGCAATCAGTATATTTTAATGAAGTTCCTTTTAAATTTTAAAAATTGCTTCATTTTATCATACATAAAATTCGTAAAAAATGTTATTAACGGTAAGTAAATAAAACATAAATGTATTAAGAGTAATGAGGGTTTTTCAAAATAAATTAATATCAAATTATTCCATTACAATATGATTCCTTCTTGCTCATGAAGATAATAAATTTCAGTTAGGTTTAAATAACATTTTCCTCTTATTTTACGTATTCCTTTCCTCTTATTTATTTATGAGCCCATATTACTGAAGAAGAGAGGTATTCATGAAATAATATAAGTCTCCAAATTATGTGTAAGAAAAGGTTACCGAACAGAACCTTATAATTTAATGGAAAGTAAGATGACAACATTAATTACTAGAAGTAATATTTAAACACTGCTATTTTTTAAAAAGTTCATTAGCTTTGAAGTAAACACTTTTAATAATATAAATGATGTTATTAATTTAAAACAAATATTTCATATATTTGAATAATATTGTACGATCAATATAAATTCTATGGTAAAATTATAGTTTATGAAAAAGAATAAATTATTATAACAACAATTCTGTTAAATATTTTTATCAATGTTTTAAAGATAGGTTGACTTTGAAACGTTAACTTTCAATATTATTAGACAAACAATATTTCAAATTAGTAATGCTTTATAATTGAACTTTTTTTTAATGTACTTGGATTTCCTTTTTTTTTTGCGTGTATGAGAAATTTGATGATCTAACTTAAATTTTAATAAGTAAAATATACTATAATAACTAAAATATACTAATTTTCACAAAGCTTAATTACAACTTTAATTATGATATTAAATAATATGATTTACTTTTTAAATTTATAAAATTATTGTAAATAAGTTGAATGTCTTAAATAAATTTATCTTATTTTTCTTCTCATATAAGTAAACTCTTTTTCATCCATTGTCCCTTAATGGAATAGTATTTAATGATCATTCACGAAAATTGATTGCAATACAAAATTTAAAATGACTAACAGATAATTAGATGATTAAGAAAAATAATTTTCTTCATAATTTATAAATGCTGGTACAGTAAAATAGAATTAAATAACAAGTACTTAAATACTTTACAAATGTTAATAAAATATTACGTGTCCTTCAAAGATCAAAAGATTTTAATCAATATATTTTCATAAATGTCGTCACTTTTAATATGTAGGTTACTTAATTATATTCTAATTTATTAAAATTAATCCAAGAAATTATTAAACTTCATCAACTGCCTCTCACCGTCATAAATGCAAAATTATTCTTTTCCATAAACAAATTCACCCGAAGCAATTTAGTTTGTGTGTTTGTGATAAAGGCCCTCTTAATCACGTATTATCACTGCATCGTTCGAATCTCACTGTTCATGGTACTTATTTTTCATTCTAATTTACTATGCATAATTTGTCTAATTAATCATGCGTATAAAGTCTTACTATTAAGTAGAAAAAAATGTTGATACACCCCCATTAAGGATACAAACAAATATATTTATAAATTAAATAGAAAAATAGTACAGGAAATTTTTTTTTTTAATAAGCTACAACTTTTTTTCATAAAAAAGAGTTATTAAGTACATTTTTAAATTTTGCAACTTTTGTGTTGTTAGAGAATTGCCACTTATAATTGTCTTACAGATATATCTAAACTTTTATTAAATTGAAAATAAATGATGGAAATACTTTTTCATTTATATTATCTATTTCCCCAAGTTATAGTACGTTATATATTTCTATCAAATACCTCTGTGTCTTATAATTTTCTGAAGTAAACTTAAGTTTTTTAAAAAGTTTTATACAAAACGTAGCTATTTTTCATTTTTCCATAGATATTTGATTTCTGATAAATTTTTCTATATTTGACTTTCATAAATTAAGTAAATTAGTAAAATAATTTATTTTTAAATAATAAATCAAAATTAAAAAAATGAATACATACTTTCCAATTTCATATTTTTCAGAAACCTTAGGTTTCTGAAAAATATAAGTTTGGAAAGTATGTATTCATTACAAGAAAACAAGTACAAGAAAATATAAATAAGTACAAGAAATAAGTAAGTAGTTAAGTACAAGAAAATATAAATTCTTACAGATATCTCTGAATTCACATTGCAGTGGTTGAAGCCTTAATTTTTTTCTAAATAGTTTAATAGTAATTGACAAAAATGTTATGTAAGACAGTTCAGAATGTACTTTAATGCTAAAGCGATAGTTTCTGAAACTTATTATATTCTATGTTCTAGAGTATTTTGTATTGCTTTCATATTTCATTTGCATCTTCAAATGTCTAGAAAGCAAAAGGTGTATTCGAACCATTAAAGAAATTGTTAGCCACCCAAAGCCACATTGGTGTTAACATTTTTTTAAGTATCTATTTTATTATTCATTTTAATATTAGAATTACAGCATACGTGATAATAGGACAATGGGAAGGAAATTGATTATTCATTAATTTAGTAAAATGATTGATTGGCCAAAGAAAAGATATCCAGAAACAAGTCACGTGCATTTGACATTTTATTTTGAATAGTGCTCAAACATCAAATTTCGTGGTAGATTAAAACAATGGTCTTTTATGTGTATAATATTACACATATTCGATGATACGAATTATTTTTAGAATTAAATATAATATAGAAAACGTTTGGGAGGAAATACATAAAATTATAGCACAAAAATATCATAAGAGTGAATGGAACTATTAGTAGCTATATTCTTCTAATGAACGATTTAGTATTTTACATATACAATCACTATTTTAAATATAGTTCACTAAACGTATTAAGGTCACACATTAATTAAAGTAAGTGTGAAATAAACCTTTTACAACTAATAATAACTTAGTTTAGAACCTTGAAATAAATAGGATTATAGTGTTCATAATTTTATCGTAATTTACGGAGAACTTCAGAATAAGTAAGCAAAACAATATAACGCATAATTCAATAATATTAGCAGATAATACTTTTTCTAATATTCATAAAAATATGCAAGATTTTGTCATGGAAATTTGAATCAGATTTTTATCAGCAGTTATTGAATTATGTACTACAGCATCTTATACAAATTAATTTTTATATTTTTCGAAAAATTAAATAACATACCATGTCCTATATGATGAAAAGATGCTAAAAAGATAACCTTTCGTCATTTTTGAATTTTTTTTTTTTTTTTCAATTTTAATTCTAAAAAAATTCATATTTAAAATTAATACTGAAGATTTTAAGCCTAATAATCACTTCTCATTTATAAAAAATAAAAACTATTTCAACAAAATGATCAAATTATTAAAGGTAAATAAAATTTGTATGTTTTGTGTGGTATTGTGCTGAAATCTATTACTATTTTTTTCAGTAATAAATTTGCTAACATGAATTCTTGACCCTGTAAAAAATGCGTAAGTAACAGAGATGCGTGAGTGGCATTTGGAAAGTCATATAACATAATATCAAATATATATAAAATTTCAAAAATATTACTCTGACATTTACTGACTCCAAATTCTCTGACTCCAAATGTTAATTGCATATTGATCTATAGAACACTCTAACACAACAAGAAATGCAAAGCCAAGTGAACCAAACATGTACAAAATTAAAGTGGTTCTTGAACATGGTACAGGACTGTCAAGATACCTGGAATTGCAACTTTTAAATTTTTCTTTACAAATATTATCAATTAAATTTAAAATGTATCTACTAAAGAATGTTTTAATTAATATTTTTTTACTGAATTAGACTACGACAATTTCTCAAACAAATTATTGTACTCAGTTTGTTAAAGAGGTATGGTTTGTTAACAAAATTAAGATACACTTGTTTGTGTGTCAAACTTTATACAGTTAACCTGATTTTATTTATTTATTATTACTTATCATTTAAATTAATTATCATATTCCTTCTAAAATTAGACTTTCATGCATAGAAATTATCTAAATTACACATATATTTCTTTAAATAGAAAACATATCTCAAAACTTAAGCAATATTATCAACAACTAAACATTAAAAAAATTATTTTTCTTTCATTACCACAAAACATATTGTTGATATCCATTTTAAAAAATGTAATATGTCTTGATTCAAAACAAAATATTCAATCAAATCATTATAATATTCATCACTTTTCAATTAAGTAATGTAAAAGAATAACATGTTTCATTCAAATCAAATGTATATAAAATCCTAAAAATTTCTTATTAGTAAATATTTACTTTAAAACACACTGTTGATTTTCCTTTTAACACTAAATACTATTCATTTCAAACCAATATAGTATTCATTCAAATTTAAAAAATGTAAAATCAAAAATATTTTATATATTAATATTTTAAAATGTTCACCACACATATCAAAATAAAACATTATTATAATTTTTTTAAATAAAGCCCAAATATTAAAATTTAAACGTATTGATTAGTATATCACACATTATTAATTTTGTTTACTTTGTAACAATAATGAGATTTCAGTTTATATTTTCTAAAAAATCACCAAATGTTATACTAAAAAGATTCCGAATTATTAAACATATACGTACTTTATGTTTTAGCACACATATAAAATTAAAAATGTTTTTGTAATTACTTTCCAAATATTTCACAAATTTATAAATCTAATTAGAATTCAATTTAAAAATAGTTCACTTAAAATATCATGCAATATCACATTCTTTGTAACTAAAAATATTTTAAAAGTCACACACATATATGATATTATACACAGCACATGATGCAATATTTTCAAAAAAACTTAAGAACACTTAAACATTTTAAAATATATTACCCTTTTTCCCCCATAAAAACTAAGTATTATTATTAAACCAATGACAATTTAAACTAAACGAAACACCAAGCATTCATATTATCAAAATTATCATCTTAAATCAATATTGTTTAAAATTTTCCAGATAGAAATTAATTTGCTTATAAATATTATAAATTTAATAAAATTCGCAAAATTAAGTGAGTATACTGAAAATTTAACTTGAGCTGAAGTTGGGTTTATCCACGGAAGGTCGATAAATCCAATTCACATATACGGTTGAGAACATTTTCTCCTTATGTTGGGCTTACACTGTTTATTAAAGCTGGTGGTAGTGGATGTCTTTTAAAATAACAGGATGGAGTACTAGAAGAATAGAATCATGCAGAGACGACTAGTTAAACTTTTTAGAATTTCACTTGGAGATAATGCTGATAAGACACTAGAAAGGCATCTGATTATCATGTTGAGATGACATATAAAATTCGTTTGAATTTCACAAATGACCTGAAAAAAGAAAAGGTAAATTTCCAGCGGTGACCGGTTTCATTGTATTCATAGTAACGGCAGGGTGTGGTCATTTTTATGCATAGGCCTTCGACTTTGCACATTTTTCTTTGTTTGTTGTGACCATGCAGAAAGTTTAGATTTGGAAATGGATTCAGTCCTAAAAATCGCTGTCTTCCAAATATTAATTTCATAGTTGCGGTCGACAAGCGGCAGGGACGTAGATCCACTCATCCTGCCCAATATCGAAATGACTTTAAAGAACAAGTAAATATCACTGTTGCGTACTGCGTCGCTGAAAGGTACAAAAATGGAAGAAGAGAAAACAGAGGCCTAGACCAATGAACGAGAGGAGAGGAAAAATTGGTTGCGCTTCGAAGAAAACTGGCAGTCTGATTTTCCTCGTCTTCGAGAGAAGTCGTATAATAAACAGTTCCGAAATCATGCAGATGTTAAATTTGTTTAGCATTTAAATAAAAATTTCTTAAAGATTTATTATGGGCGTTGTTTTAAATATTAAACGAATTAGTGTTTCTGAAACTAGTATCGTTATTTGTTCAATACGTGACATGCCAAAGTGGTGACCCAGGACTCTGAACACGGCAATCTCTTTTCATCCTCTTAATGAAATGGTGAAAAAGACTTTTAAAGATTGGAATACTTTTTTGGTGCTTATTTCATACTGTAAAACAATAGTGGATAATGATTTGCTTACGATATCTTACTAATTCAGTATAGTGGTCACCAACATTCAGTGAAAGTACCGCCCTTCTGGCTGGCGAATCCTGAGATTTGGTTCAGGCAAATGGAGCACTAATTTATGTTAGCTGGAATAACGGTTGAGATCACACGATTTCACCATATTCTGCTCCTAGGAATTGGACATAGTCGGGAAATCATTTTGAATCCTATGGTAGAGATGCCATACATCGAGTTCCAAACTATAATCTGCTCACAATGTGATGACTCAGTGGAACAGCACTTACATGATCTCATTTCCAAAATACCGCTCGGTGATCGCAAGTGTTCATCTCTTTTACTGCAGATGAGGAGCAAGGCATTAAACAGGATGACGGTAGACTTACTGAAATCACTTTTTGCTTATCCAAGTGCAGCAGATGTTAGCTATCACGAATGACCAATTTGCATGCAATCTCGCACACAGAAATAAAATTGTCCCTGAAGTTGGCAGCTGAACTATACGTGTGACCGTCAGTGAGGCAAGTTAATATTCTACAGGCTAATACATTCTTATAATGCTAGCATGTAAAAGTATCTTGGCAAACTAGAAGCGGAATCGGAAATTTTGAGCCACCAAGCTCTCGATTCGAGTAAGTACACATCGATCTTGTAGGACCTCTACCTCAATCAGAGGGCTTACGTTACTGCTTTGCATGAGTGGAAAGATTCTCCAAACGGTCAGAAGTATTTCCACTGGAAGAGATTTCATCAGAGGTCGTGGCCAAAGCCTTCTACACTGGTTGGATCTCCA
>BMAW01098781.1:428770-618754 GCA_019974015.1 Nephila pilipes | reverse complement strand
AAAAGCGCCTTAAATTCACAAGCCTTTCGGGTCGGTGATATTTGAGTTTAATTTGCGATTCCATTAAAGACTGGGAAGGAATAAAAAGGTCAACTTTGTATGTAATTTGGATATATTTTAAGTGACGTAGTTGATTGATTTGTTAACATCATCTAGAAACAACGGACCACTTATTTTTCAGGTCAACTCAATAGAAGAAATCAACACATTAGCTAGCATCCATTCTCCACATCCATACCTAACTAATGTGAGAAGTTTTACTGATTTATTAACTGAAAGCTTATGAATGTTGCACTTGGAAGCAACACGATTGAGATCAATGACGGAGTTATTAATTTTCAGCTTCGGTCAAGTGATGAGGGCGACGACTCCTAAGCATGCACTACCCATTCTAAACTCTCACACCACGCCATTGGAAGGACTTAAAGCCTCGGTAGATATAACGCGCATCAGTTCCATTACAGGGCGGGTTCTTTTGTGGTATCAATACTCAATCCTAGCAACCGTGAGGTAACGAGCGGCCATTGAGGAATTTGAGCACCTGCTGGCTTAAAGTATATTCACATTGTTGCATGAAACTCTTTGGGTGCATTTTACCAACTAACGGTCCCTCATTTAATGTAGAAATATGTCGAATGAGATATGAGCTAACGTTTCACCCCCATTATTTAATTATGACTGAAAATTACACTATAAGTCTCCTTTAAGCAATCGTCTCGTTCTAGCATGACAAACAAAAAAGTATGGATAGAAGTTTTTGATTGAATATTTATTTACGTCGCACTTAAAAGCAATGCTATGGCTATTGGCGACGATCTCGTAATTTTGACCTCTGCGAAGTTACGAGGATGCAGTATCAGATGGCAATTCTTCAAGAGTATGGATAAAGAAAAATTTAATTATATTATTATGAAATTAATTTTAAGCCTTTGAAATCTCTGAAACGATAGGCTTAGAAATAAAAATTCAGTAAAATTATTTACCTCAAAAATTTTTTTCTTTGTCGTAATTGTTGTGTTAATGAAATTCAGTTGAGTTCATCTGAAGTTGCATTTTCTCCCATGAAGAATTTTATAACTTGCGAGAAAGAGAACCGGTAATTATTGTTGCTCTGAAGTCAATATTGTGCCAGTCAGAACAAAAGAATTTTTTTATTTTTAAATTAATAGATTTAATTACGAATTTTAAATTTTTAACCTAAAGCTTTTGCACGATTGAATGATTCTGTTTCCTCTTGTGGTCTATTTGTAATACCCAAACAAAGGAAAGCTATATCTCCCATGTTATTGTGTAAGGCTTTAGAAAATGCTTAAAATGCTGTATTAGTGGTAAATATTGAAATAATCTCAATATGACAATCGCAGAATATTTTGTCAAATATTTGGAATACCTTTCAAATAATTCTTCTAAACTGATTATAAATTTTTATCTGACATATTAAAATCTCGCATATAAATCTTAAATTGATTTGATATGTTCCTTTAAAATTTTATTTTGTTCTTTTTAATTTGTTTTTCTGTAGATCTAGGCAGCATATAACCTAAAAATTATGTTACATCACATCTCACGTAAAGATATTTGCTAAATTTCAACCTGATTTACTCTCCTCAGTATAAGTAGTGTTATGTTTAGAAAGAAAATCTGTTCTTTTGAACCAGCTTATTTAAAAATGTGAGGATACTCTAGTCTGTGGTGTGCCAGTCAACTAATTTTTGCTGTGCTTAACTTCTCAGAATTGTTCCTTACTCGGAGTATGACCTACTCGAAGGGAAACGATTCAGTTCAAAAAGAAGCAGTTCTTCCCGTTTTTTCTTCTACTAGTCAACAACGTCGCCGTAGTTCTGAATCAACCCTCATCTCAGCTCTTTCCCTCTTGTCTATCATTTGCAAGATCTCATTTATACAAGATTTCACTGTTCTTATTTTACTGTAAGTGATAGAAATTCTTAGAGAGTTTCATGCTCTATTTATCGCCTTATAATATAATTTCAATCATCTGCTTCAAATTTAAAACAACTTAATAAATTTAAACTTTCTTTTTTTTTCTGTAAGGGGCTTTGGTCAGAAAAATAGAAGTTCTGATATTGCGTGCAATTATAAACACACACAAATCTCAACCAAGCGATATATTTGTTGTAAGTATTGAAATCATTAATGACATTTATGTGGCTATTGATACATGTTATTATAGCAGTAATGAATCTAATAACAATGTTAAAGGGAAAATACAATCTTATATAGCTCAATTAGAATATAAAAATGATATTAGGCACTCATAACAGCATTGATGAAATTAATGACAAATAATTTGCCACCATTTTTACAGCAGGTGATATAGGTTTCTGAGCTAACGCTTTTACCTTAAGATCCCAATATGCAAGGTTATTCGAAATGAATCAACCGATTTCAAAATTCAATATTTTCAAACATAGAATAATTAGCAATTTACGAACAAAAAGGAAAAATTTGTAAGCTTTATATTGTGAACACACACATACTAATTGATATCGTGTATTCTTCGTGACGCTATTGCAGGAAAGCTCTTTTAGGAATTTATATCGTTCGCAATGGACCAGATGACTTGATGTAATGCAACTGGTCACTAAATCATCTGATATGGACCAATATAACTTCTTCATTTGGGGTTTTGTAAGAAAAAAAAAGTGTATGCGCTTCCATTGCCTACAAATTTATGTGAACTTAAACAACGCTGCTTTCTGCTGTTGTGCAATCAATTACCACTGACACATTACAACGTGTTTGGCAGGAATTTACATATCGAATTGGAATTATACATGTAACTATAGGAAGTTATACCGAATACTTGTAAAAAGAGCTTCCATATTTTCCCTTTGCATTCATGTATTACTTATAATTATATATCGTTTATTTATGAAAGGGGATGATTCATCTTGAATAACCTGTAATTTATGATGGAAAAATTACGAGGACTACACCTGAGCTGAGATGTCCATCTCTTAGCTTCTACACCACGCTAATGAGAGAACTTTGAGCCTCTACTGATTTAACGTACATCAGCCTCGACTACATAGTGGGTCTGTAATGGCATCAAAGCTCGAACCAGTGACTTGACGAAACTCGACAGCCGAGAAAAAACGATTGTCTGTTACCAGCATTTATTTCTGTAAATGTATTTATTTTGAACCCACAATTATTTAAAAAGTACTATTATTGAGATACTACCAAAGATGTAGTTTTTTCTTTTCTGCTGATAAAATTAGAAAATTGTCTTTTGCTTCGTGTTATTTAATACAAAATACGTTTTTTTTTTTTTTTAATTTAACCAATTGTATTTTTCTCAGATATATAAAGTAATAAAATTATATATATGTAATATTTATATAATGTAAAATTCCTCTGACATTTCTGATTATGTTCTAGAAATCTAAAGAACAGGTGAAATAAAGAATAATTAAAAACAGTTTTTAGAAACTTGCAAGAACAAGAAAGTACAATTGATCTAAAAGAACAAAAATTCTCATCAATAAGTAAAGGTATATTGTAATATTATCGATACTGTTCTTGAAAAATTATCAATGCTCTTACTTACAAAAACACAAGAACATTTGTGTACAAAATTATTATTTACTTGTTTTATTTACTCTTACATTGATCATTTGAAATTATTCTGCTCTGGAAACTGTCATTCAAATTTGTATAAGTGTGAAAGCTTTCATTTTCTAAATTATTACGGAAGCATTTATCTCATTAGGATCTCCCTTTCTGTTTATTAAAAACGTCTTTTTTATGCTCTATTAGCTAAGCTGTATCTTGATAGTTGGTAAATATTGTGTTCCGATTTCAATTCCATCAAAGAATATCATAGAAAAGACTAAAAGCTGTTGCACACAAAATGTAATAAAACTTCAAATTCCTCATAAAATGTGATGCGAAAATAAGTATTAATTCAGATTCTTGTTAAGCCTTGGCTGAAAATTAAATTTTTAACTCTCAATATTTTGTTTCAGAATTTTAATATCGTATTAGTTGAAATACGAGGCATATAATTTCATAAAATATAGCTACACGTTTATAAAATAATTTTTATTCTACAAACAAAGTGTTCCAATCCCAATTCCACAAACAGAGTTCAGCTTGAAACAAGCAGGTAAAACCATTATTCTGCAATCCATTCACCTCGAACCCTTGTTGTTGGAAAATAAGATACTAGCCCAGGAGTCAAACTTGTCATTGATTCAAGGGCAAATCGAGAAGGTCAATAGCCCATAAGCCTTATAAACAAGTGGTCAATGGCATTTTTTTCTATTGGCTCCTATAAAATTTCATGTATCTTAAATTTATTGCAAAACATTAAATGAAGTTATGCATACTTTATCTTTGCGTCACCATTGAAGTAGTCCATCGCTTTCTATGTATAATTATATAACTAACATGCTTTAAAATACTTATAAACATTACGTAAAATAATTCTTGTAACTAAATTCTTTTATCATTACTTGCCCTCCCCCCTCATTTAAACGTCCCTAATCGATTTTAACTCGAGAATTATCGAATCAATAACGTTCCTTTAATGTATCTGCACTAAAAATTCAAATGCCTTGCGATAAAGCAAACCGTAATTGCTGTTTGTACAAAGATATTATGATTATAAATTGATATCTTCCGTCCACGTAATGTACCCACCTTGTTTTCGTCACACTAAAAATGAAAAGAACAAACATTTGTTTTCTGTTCCCGAAGTCAATATGGTGCAGTCATAAAATTATTTTCCCGTCGTTCACTCGTGTCATTAAGCCTAACGAGAACACTAATGATGCGAACATCCATCTGATAAGAATAGAACAATGCGTTTTGAATCCGATAAACAAAATAGAGTGACAAAGAGCTTCAACCATTGTGTCTGATGGGAGACAATGAAGGGGATTTGCTTAGGAATTATTATTTTCTGAGGGATGTGTTTGACAGGTTGTTGGAATTGCATTGGGGCCTAGAAATCAAAAGGGTTTATTGATAGGAGGGGGAATTGAATAAAATAGTGCAACTTGAGAAGTGAATTGATAAATACAAAAATTCTAAAAGCCATTTATTTTTAATAATACAGCTTTCGGAACCCTTTGTTTGTTCAGTTCTGGTACTGCTATGGAGAGAAGGAGGGCGGATTTAATCGACCGGGTCAGGAGGATTTGATTTAACAGAACAAATTCTTTTTTGATATCTTTAGTCTTGCATCTGACAATCGTATATCTGAATTCAAAGGATTATTTACATATAATATTAAAGAAGTATTTACTTATTATCATTTTATTCTCTGTGTGTCATTGTAATGATTACAATTAACTAAAAATGTGTCCCAAAGTTTCTTTAATACTCGTAACTGATAAGCTGCTTATATTTCAGAATGAGTACATTAATACTCGTATTTACGAAAAAGTGAATGAGGCAATTAAATATTAGTAATTAATGTGCACAAATATATACCACCTCTGAATATGTATAGATATTCATATTTTAATTAGGACTATGCTTGTACTTTGGAATCAAAGCTTATCAGTTACTAGTTCTTACAGTCTTAACATGCAAGATAAAATTGTCTCCATTTTTTCTTTCAGGCAGAAAAATTACAAAACAATGTTGAATCATGAGAAGCATTTTTGTTCTTAAAATGAACAGATACAAACCTAATATTAATATAAATCAGGTTTATAGTATCTGTAAGACTTTTTGGTTTAAAGACAAAGAATCTATCATTTTTTTTTCCTTTAATGTAATTTTGCTATATATTGTGTAAAAGACACAAATTATTAAAAAGTCTTGCACTTCATCGAGATGTAGACACAGTGTATACAACAGTGTTAAATATATCATATTTAAAATTATTTTAGTATTTAAGCACATATACCCCTTTAGCAAGTATTTGTCAGTATACTTTAATTTTATGTACATTTAAATGCTTTTATTGGATTACCTACTCTCTTATGTAATTAGAGAACATTGAGCTTTTTCAAAATTCTTTTTCTAAAAACTCTCACATTAGGTTAAATATAAAAATAATTTAAAGATACTTAAAAATTCTCTCTGGAGATCATAAAACGGCTTTAAATGTTAAAACAATCTATTTTTATATGCCTAAATTATTTAGCATTTTTATCTTTGCGGTGCGTCTTCAGTCTAATGTAAATTTCTAAACACAGATTTTAATTGCTTGTAGTATATGCTATAGTAGCAACAGAAAAATAATTTAACTTCTGTTAAGGGGATTCAACACTCAAAAAAGTAACAAAACATCATTTCTTAACTCAGCAATAGCCTCTGAATTAATCTTTAGATTTACATATTATTTTTGAATGCATGTGTGAGAACCCGAAGTTGAAAGAAATGAAGTTGAAAAATTCGGTATATGATCAAGCTCTTTTTTAAAGAAAAGATTTCAATATTTTTATGACATTTTTTATCAGAAGCTTTTGAAAACTAATTTTACTTCGTTTTTGACCATAACTGTAGAGTTTTCTGTTTGTTTTGGGGACTTAGACTTTCATTGCAAGTTAACTATTGATACCTCGTGTTTTGCATATAGTTATTTATCGAGCTAATTCTAATTACGTTTTATATTAATAGTTTCGTAAGCTGTGATCTTATTCATCATATATTTTCATACAAAGGTAGCATTTTAATATTATTTTCAGCACAAATTTTGAAACTAGTCTTATATTTTATTATTTTATATTTTGTTCAACACTTCATTGTGAGGTGTAATTAATACTCTGAAAAAAGAGATCAATTACTAAACACGTTCACTGAAATTATATGAAAATGCAATTACAACTAATAGAGCATGTAAATAATGTTTTAAAACTGCAATTTAAGATAATTGAAGCACATATAGGTTGATGAATACTCTGGAGCACAGGGGCCATCTAGCTCTAAATCTCTGTAACTGAAAAAGCTGTTGTCACTTTGCTGCTGCCTGTAGATTGCCTGTTATAATTATTTAAACAGAAAAATTTAAATACTTTGCGCTTGAAAAGAAAAGAAAATTTACTTTAGATTTAAAATTTTGAATCAGTACTAAATTGCTACTTGTGTTTGAAAGTCTATGAAAGCAAGTATGTCATTGGCTACTTGGAGTGAGAGGGGTGGAGTGAGAAGAGGTACGGTAAATTTCTATGGGTTGAAATTTTCAAGTGGGAGCATCTGGTGTTATTTTAGTAGGAATAAGTTAGTAGAAAATATTGAAATTACAGGAAATATTAATTTTAAAAGGAAACCTTTTTAATTATTTTGAAGCGAATCTGAATCCAATATATAGATTGCTCATTTTCCTAAGGGAAAGAAGGGTACTCACCGTTTTAGAAAATATTAAATTTTTCAAACGCGTCATTTGCTTAGGACATTTGATAGGTTACTTTTAGAAGGTTTGGAAAAGTTTTTAAAAATTTTTAAGTTCTTTAATAGCATATAATATATCACGTGATTGTCTATTTATGGTTGCTTCTATTATTTAGTTTAGAACGGTGATTAGCGGACTCAGAATCAAGTCTTCCGATAGGCTGATTCAGATCGGCTCATTCCGGTCTCCTAACAGGTGACTTCATCTGTTAGGCTCCTCTTGTAATATTTGAGAAAGAAAGATCTTGGGAAATTGGTCTGAGGGTTTTCTGATTTGTTCCGGCAAACGTTTCCTCCTTTTTGTATTTCCATCTGGACGCCTGGTGGAAGGTCCAGGTGCCCAGGAACTCTTCCAGGATCCGAGGTGTATTCAAGTAAGTTTTTCTATTTTTGTCTTTACTTAGCACTCGCCTGTAAAATGAGCATTTCCACATTTCAGATATCTTGGTTTTAAACTACAGTTTTCGAAGATTGGTTAAACAAGTTGCATTAAAACACTCCATATTTTCTTTCAAAATAGTCTACAATTATTGAAATGAAGGGAAGGTTATTGAGCTGGAATATATCTGGTGCTTCTGTGGATCATTTGAATACTGCCAAATTATTAAATCTTGAGAGAATTTATTTTTGCGTTGTGTCGATTGAGTGTCTTTTTTAATAAACTCTTTTACTTTTCATCCTTTATTTTTCATTCATCAGGATTACAATCACATCGGTGAAAGCCTTTAATCCTTTAATCACCAACTGAATTGGACTAGAGCTTGGTGATGGGATAATATAGAATTACTCATTATTATTTTTCAGGTAAGTGGTGATGTCTTTGTGATCATGATTTTGTCTGTAGCTAGATTTTAATGTACTTTCCTACAAGTTTTGCAGAGGGTTTCGGATGGGGTTTCTAGGATTTACTACGATCTGGTTGTTGTTTCAGTGGAATTTGAACATAATTGGCAGAATCTTGGGAAGTGGTGGGGACGCGAAATCTTTCTCAGTCACGTTGGATCAGAATTAAATTATTTATTCTGATCTTATTTATTATTATTTTGAAAATCAATTTTTTGGGGTGGATAAAATTTAGGGTTATTTTTCTGTTTTTCTGGGGGGGTTAAATCTTTCTGGTTAAATTTGTGTTCGAATTTTTACAGAATTAGGGCTTACTGAGCTGTTTACAGATTAAGAAAAACTCATTTTTTTTAAAATCTTGTTAACTTTTAATTTAATATTGTGCAAGTATGATTTGAATGGACAAGGATACAGGGAAGCAAACTCAATGGGGATGAATCGGATCTCCTGTCTCAGGTTTTTTTTCTAAGATTTACCATTGATTCTTGTTCTTATAAACTGGATGTGTTTCCACAATAATTATGAGATTAAGGTGTATATTGCTCTGACATCGTGAAATTGTAGTTTTTTTTAATGAGTGCAATGCCTCAACCTCTCTCGTTAGTATCTAGTTCTAGGCCGGTGTCTATGAATTTCTGAGACGAAAAACGATTTAATTGAATTCCTGTTGTTCACTTCTTCTCTTTATTTCTTCTTCAAAAAAACCGTCAAATATAAAAGCAAAATATTTCCATATCAGAATGTTTCATTGGTGCATTACTTTGGCACTATAAATAAATAAAATCTTGTTGGTGAAATGCTATAAAGTATTCCTGCGTGCTATACGATTTGAATTGAAGCACAGAACAATTATTTTTTCAGAGTTGTAAAATCTTAAAATGGTTTTTCTCATTTTAGACTAGTTCAATATATCGATATATTTAAAATGATACTCTTTCTACAAATATCTTACGATAACTGGCATTTTTTCTGAGTATTATGCATAATCCGTGTAAGAAATTAGAGGTAAAATTCCCCAAAAAATTAATATTTGTTTTTAAAAAATTTAATATATGTGTTATCGGGTTTTCTGCTTAATTTTATCATACATGGGAAATATATATGTAGAGGTCTAAAGATAGTCCACTGGTGCTTCGGAGTTTAGGGGTTATGGTTTCGCAGTCTTAGGCTTTCCATGGTGATTCTGACTTTTGTGTTAACAAATAAAGCAGCATTTGGAAATAATCCTATTTATTTACTAGTGACTGAATTATTGCTTTGCACAAAATTTTTATTCATGGAGACATTTCTATTTAGGGACTAGCTCTTCAAATACTGCTGATGGCAGTTTATCTTAGTTTCATTGCGTCGATGGGCGTTGAACGCGTTCAGAGTAGGACTTTTCTGCAGTTCACATCAGGAGGGAAAACCGATCCAGCGTTGCTGATGGAAGAGCCTTAACGGGCTAAATGCGAAAGAGAATGAAGAGAGGTGGCGAGCGAAAAGAAGAGAGAGAGCGATGCGCTCTGCAGTTTTGCTCAAAAATTGTGGGCGCTGCGTGAGCTAACATATGACGCTGAATCGTCGTGCCATCTATCTAACTAATGAGGAACTAGTTTTACAATATCATTGAAAACGCAATTGATAAGTTGATAATTAGCTGGAATATCCGACACACATATAAACATTTTTTTCCCAACTCAAAGTAAGTTACTGTAAAATTGATCCCTACAGTTATTTAAGACATTATTTATAATATTGCAAAAAATAATATTAAAATATTAATTAAAACTTGGAAAACATGGTGTTGAATTTTTTCAAAAAAAGTTTAACAATTTACATTTTTAATCTGGTTTCAACAACATGTATTAAGTTTCATCTTTTCATCAATTTTCATGTTCTTGAAACACTGTATGACATGCTAAAACATAATTTTGAAATGCGTAAATATACAAAAATTTTAAAAGGTATTAAGTCCTTTTAAATTACATTGAATCTTCCTCACATAACTAATAATAATAATTCCTGACAAATAAAACAATATTCTAAATTCTTAAGAAATAAAATGATTTTTAAAAGTATTAATTTTTTTTAACTATTATTCTGCTTTGTTTCTAAATTAAATAGTGATGATCTACAAAAATTTGCGTTTTTAAAATTAGTTTTCAACATTCACATGTATCTATTAACTCATACTTTTAATTAAAACACTGAACTAGTAATTACCTTAGAAAATTTATTTTTCAAAATTATCAATTATATTCCTCAAATACGTTTAGAATTTATTTGCAATGTATAAATTGACATTGTAACTGTTCCTTATTTCCTTACTCTCCCGCCATCTTTAATTATAACTCATAATTATGTATTTAATAATTATCTGCAGGTCCATATTATGGTATACCCATATTCCGTTTATAAATTTTATTATCAAAAATGTACAATTTTCCTTTAAAACTAACTTTTTTCTTCTGAGAATTTAATTTTTTCATATTCAATAACCTTATTAATATTAAATTTTTAATAAATTTCTTTTAGAACGTTATTATCTTCAATATCTATTGAATTTAAGAGATTTTCATTTTCATAACTACATATACCATAAATCTTTTATAATTAGTATGTTTGACCATATCAGGATTGTTTTTATTAACGGCAATATTCGCTCTGACTTTTCTATAATATTTTGTATACATTTTTACATTTTTATATCAAGGACAGTACTATATGTATTCAAATCAATAGTTACTATTCTAAATTTAATAGGGTTTACATGAAATTTTGGTTTTAAAATTTTTTATGTAATTTAACATTATTAAAATTGACACAAATTTTCTTATAAAATGCTGTAATTCCATTAGAAATTTCTTTCTTACTATTAATCATAGATGAATTATTATTTTCAAAATGCTTATTAGTTAAAATGGAATTTTTTTACATATGATAGCATCGTTATTAAGTACTTTTTCTACATAATAATTCTGTCGTGGAGATTAAACTTTTTTTCAAGTATTTCAAATAATTATCCTCATTCTTATAAATATCTAATTTTTTAAAAACAAATTTTTTCAGTATCATAATGACACTGGTGTATAAAAAATAAGCAATAATGAAAATTTTAAGCAGATAGCCATGAAATTGCAGAAAAGGGGTTATTGTGTTCTGTACAATGAGCACGCAATTCAGTAAAAAGGTGATGCAAATGCAAATGTGAGGAACGAAACATTATAAGCGTCATTGGTGTACGCAAAACGCGTGTGTTCGGCACGCACAGTTCAAGACTACGGTAAAAGAAAGAACGAAGGCGGAGTTAAAGAGGTGGTATAATTAAGGAGATCTGTAGTCTTAGCAGCTTAGGTGAAGAGTTCGAAATCAACTAAAGTGTCGTTTCGCGCGCTTGGAAAGCCTTCCAAACTATAGGTACAGCTGTTAGAAAGGTTGGTGGTGGCCACCCTTGGTAAACAACTGCATTGGATGACCGGTATATCGCAGGTGAAAAGAGTCCTATACCTGTCAGCAAGTGCCATTTCTCAACAAACTGTGCACTGCAACAGGATCACAAATGTAGCGATTCACTTTGGCTAGACGCTTTCACAAAGGTGGCTTATTCACCCAGCATCCTGAAAGTTGCATCCCTTTGAAAGTTGATCATCAGCGGCACCATTTAGAATGGTGTAAGGAGCACAAAAACTGGATATCTCATCAATGGAGTCGTCTCATCCATGTCCACTTTATGGGTGAGGGTTGCTTTAGTGCCACAAGCGGTTCTCAACGCCAGTTGATTTGGATAGAGATCGAGACACAGTTTTATCCCAGTAACATCACGTAAAGAGACCGTTACGGTGGTCCAGGGATTGTCGTCTAGGACGGTATGTATTAACAGACTGAGCTCCCCGTTTTCGACAGAAGTTCTATAACTGGAGATCGTTATTGTAATGAGGTGGTCCTTACCCATGTTCGTCTGTTCCGAGGTGCTAAATGAACAAATTCGTTTTTATGGGTGACAATGCACAGCCACACCGGACTGCTGGTGTTCGGCAGTTACTGGAAAGTTAATATATCACTTGAATGGATTGGCCAGCGTTCTCCCCTGGTTTAAATCCCATAGAATATGTGTGAGATGCTTTGGGGAGATGCCTTGCAGCAAGATTACTTCCTCCCGGGAACACCCAATAACTGAGTCAGATGCTGTAAGGAATGGGCACTCTTACCTCAAGAACTGTTTGACAATCTAGTGCTGAGTATGAAGAGACGGTCGAAGCAACCATTGCAGTAAGCTGAGGGCATATCCCATACTAAGGAACATCTGCTTGTTGTTCTTCATCTTTGACAGACGATCATGTGTAACGATACTATGAATTCCATAATGCGGGGTTTTCCTTTTGTTTGATTTCGTACAATATGCATTGTAGTCATTTTTGAGCAGTTATACTTTCGTCATCGTTTAAGTACAAAATGCTGTCTCTCATTTCTGAATTTCATGTCTCTCTTATGATTTCTCGTGGAATTATGGCAAAAAAAATACCTGTAACTTAAGTTTTGCACACTAGTGTAATACAATCTTTAAACTGTTTAAAAACTTCAAATGGATGAATATAGTTGATTGCTAATTTAGTAATATAATTATCAATACCTAAATTAATTTGTATTTTAATAAAATAATTATTTTTCGAAATTTTTGTCCTTAAATGAGTTCCATGATTCATTACATCTCTTTTAATGTTTTATCTTCAACAATATCCAAATTACATATTGATATTCCTCATTGATATGCTCTTTGAAAACATTATATATACAGGTATCATCTTTTTTAAAAAATTTAAGCTATTATAATTAAAAAGAAGAGGACCCATTTTCTATAATATTAATTATTTTTTAATGATGAGATTTTAACAGGGACTAAATCTTTATATATATTAAAAGTATTATTAAAATTAATTTTATCAAAAGATTTATTCCTAAATTTAAAGGTTCAGTATTCTAGTTTTTGTAACTTGAAATTTGAATCTTTCATAATGTATTTATGGAACTAATAGTTAGTTTTATCCTAAATTATATGATACACATATATGCTATCAATTTAATCTTACATAATAAATCATCTCTAACTAAATAAATTTCTTTTTAATGCAAAATAAAAAGTACTTAATACTTTTAATATTAAAATCTTTCTCAAAAATTTCATTAAGTTCAAGAACTTTATTCTCGATATTTTTTCTCCATATATATATAGAGAGAGGAGTGATATTTATTTATTTTCTAAAAATTGTTATTAAGCTCAAGAATTTTGTTCTCAATATTTTTTTGTTCTATATCTCTCTCTCATAATACTTTTTCTACATTTTCTTCCCCTTTCCTTTCTCTTCAACACATTATTTTTATTGGCCTTTAAAGGGAATAGTGTTTAGATAATCACAAAAAGTCGTAGCTGACCACTTTTCAAATTTTATCGTAAAAACTATTGCGTATATGTTTGATGCCCGTTTGCACTAGAAATGAACTTGGTTTTCTAAAATATGACACAATAAATTTCTCCCAATTTTTTTAATGGAATGAAATAAAGAATATATGATATATGTTTTTGATGCCTGTTTCCACCTGTAATGAACTTAATTTTCAAAGATATGTCATAACAAATTTCTCCTAAATTTTCTTATTGGATTGAAATAAAACCTATATAAAATTTAAGTATTTTATTTACTAATCAACTGATGATGTAATTCTTCAAATTATAAACAATGAGTAGACAAGAAATGACTGAAAACGAATCAAATTATTCAGAAATTTAAGACAATTATGAGACAGCGTTTCTTTACCTCAAGATTTTCAAACTACTTTTTAATTTGGATTCATTTTTTAGATATTTTGGAGTTAAATGATCTTAAAATTGATTTTTCATTATAATGTAGATAATAAAGAGGTTTTTGTAATAGATTACATGTATAATAAATTAAAAACAATTCTAAATAATGCGTTATAAAGAAAAGAGTCTCTTGGATGGAAAAATGTATTTTTCGCAAAACATTCCATGGAACAATTTTTTATTTTTGTAATTTTTTATTTCAAGTGATAAATATTTACGTAAAAATAATGCACTAAATTGATTACATATGCAATAAATATTTTTAATTGTACTCGTTTTGAAATACATTTTCATTCATACACTTTAACTCACTGGACGTGATTGATTAACTTTGAACTTTCTGGAGACAAACATATTTTGAAATTTTTATTGTACTCTAGTTATTTTTCTCACACATTTGATTTTTAAAGAATATCTCTTTTTTTCTTTACAGTTAAATCTTTCAAAATTTTTACTTAATGCAGTGAGACTGACTTATTATACACTTTGTTTTTAGTACAAAGCATCGTATGAGGGTACAATGGAAAAAATTTCAAACAATCGTATTTCCAAATTTCCTGAATTTATTTTCCTCTATTAATAATATCTAATTTGATTTTTGTTTACAGGGATTACTTTCTCTGTAAACGTGATTAGAATATTCAGGGAATGGCTTTTCTGTAATAGAATAGAATACCTTGAGGCATCGGCAACCAGATATCCTCTTTTCTCTAATCAGTGTTCGAGTTTTTCGATCTTAACGGAAGTGTTAGTAAAAATTAGTAAGTTTTAGGTTGCCTATCATGACGATTGTGGCTGACTTGTTTTGTAGTTGAATGAATTTTTCCCTCTAGTTACACGCATACTGAATGAATTACGAGATATTTAATTGTAACTCCTTTTATTTAGTGAATTGAAAGAAATGTAATATTTGATCATTTTTAATCATATTTAAATGATGAAATATAACTTTAAATATTAATGGTATGTGTTACATTTATAAAGTACCTTCTAGTTTTCGGTAAAATTTGGGATCATACCAAAAAGGAACCATTATTTTGTAGAGACTTAAAGAAACTCTTTACTTGCAAAACCTTTATTAAATCCAAAAGTATTTAGAATTGCTTCAAGGATTTTAATTCGGTAAGAAATATCTAGGATTCTAAAAGAATAATCAAGAAAAAGGAAATAAAATGTGTTGAAATATAGTTGGGATGTCCTCATATTAGGTTGTAAGAATATGGTAAATATATAAATGCACATAGGATGTAAATATTTTGAATATCTAAAATAGGTTCAATCTTTCTTAAATACTGAATTAAAAGATTAAAACAAAAAAAATAGAGAGCAATGGGCTCTATTTACGCGATGTCATGAAGGATGCAATCAAGTGTTTCCAGCAAATCATTTTATATGCCTCAATGTTGATTTTTTTTGTTTGTTTCTTTAAAAATAGTCAATCAAAAATACGGATTTGTTTTCAAAATATACGTAAGTAAAAAATATGCTTGACTGAAAAACATAAATAAAAAAGTATACATCATATAAGAAAAAAAAAAGCATTTTTTGTTCAATTTTGAAAAAGACGTTAGGAAAATCTTAACGCAAGTGCATCACTGCCTTATTATTAAATTTAAACTGTTACGAAGAATTTATTACAGTAAAACAACAGGTATGAAATTAATATCAGCGGAAAACACGCGACTGCATCTGCCATGTCAGCTTATTTCGAAAACTATTCCATGAGTATGTTATAATTTGAATGTATTTGGACTTCAGGACTACTAACAAATCACATGTATTATAATAACATTGTCCATTCTTGGAGGAATGGTAATTTTGGCCATCAAATTGAAGAGGGTGTTGGTACCCTCCTTCCTATATCCACTGCCTCATTTCTCACCTTGACGTAGCATCTTGCTGAGTAGTCCAATTGCTGCTGATGAGCGCGTGCTCACTGAAGTGCAAGCAGTGACAGTTAATTTAAGGGAGTTCTTTGTTGGTCTACGTCTCTTAGCAATGATGATGACAGAGAGGGTTGTCGTTCAGTGAAGCGGAGCCCTTTAGCTTATGAAACAAATATAGGTGATTATTTTCATTAAAATTAATTGCATAGTTTTAACGCTGCTTCTCCCAGTTCTTATTTTATTAAATTTTTGTCATTTCTTTACAAGCAATTTTTTTTACAAATTGCTTTATGAAATATTTATTTTAGTTTTTATCTTTGTAAAAAGAAAATTAAAACTTTTTAATGACATTATTTTTTTTCCCGTAAAACATTATTTGTATTGTATTTTGCCGTTTATTTAAAATTGTTGCGTATGTGAAATGCATAATTTGTAGCATCTAACCAAATTTGGAGATAAGCTTAAAAAATTTGTTATTGAAAAATAAGTTTAATTATCTAGAAACGCTTAAGTGGCAACTTGAACAGAAAGTAATTCCTGTAACTCATATTTGTGCTCTGGGAAGAAAATTTCCCAGAAATTTCGGAAAAGGATTTAAAAGACCTTCCTAAAAAATCTTATTTGCTATAGAATTTCTTGTAGGGCAAAAGTTATTAATGCACTCCACTTAGCAGGCCAGAGAAATAGGATCGTTTTATGAAATTATTTTTATTCAAAAATGTCAATAACAAATATCATTAATTAAAAAGTGAGCACACGCTTATCTAAATTGTATTTTCAAAACCAAACCTCAAAAGCAATGCCGAAACTCAAAACATATAAATAATTATATGTTTTCATTGCGCTACCTATAACTGAATCCACAAAGTCGGATTCAAAAGAACGATATGCAAATGATATTTCTAAGAGAGTTATGGATATCTGACAAACAGCATTGATGTCTATAGTTCCGAAACATACCTAAAAGCTCTCTGGGCACCCATGTTTCAAACCTAAACATATGTTCCCCTCCAAATTAGCTTTTAAACTTGTATCTTTTGCGGTGGAATGGAAGAGGGAAACACAGCTTTTCATGCAAACGGTGTTGAGTTTATTGGACATTTTTTCTGGATATAGATTTAGCAATTGGCATAGGTAACATATCTACTGGCTCTCCAAAAATTCTTATCAGCGAGTGCTGTTTCCATTAACAATATCAGTATCACATCAAGCGTCTTTCAGAGAGTCAGACTTTTTTTCGCCAGTAGTGGTTGTGCAATGAATCTTAGAAGGCTTCCTGAAGTAGTTATTTTGATTATTTCTGTAGTATGAATAGCACTTAGACAGATATCTATTTTTACAATTATCTTTTGCTAACTGTAAAGCAACGTGAGTGAATGACTATTTTTTCTTTGTTTTCATTATGAAACGATTGCGATCTCAAAAAAATGGATAACTTTGTTGTTGATCCATTTCTTATGCTATTTTCAGTGCAATACTATTTTCATCAGACTTAAAAGTCATGGGCAAATGTATATTTTTTCAAGGTCTTTATGAAGCTCATGGTTATTTTTAACTAACATATAGTTTCAGGCTTCGATGAAGACGGACACTGAAAAAAAAAACAGATTAAGACTAAAATAATTATTTTTATTTAAGTAAAATATTTACGATTCTCGATATGGAAGGCATAACAAAAGCCCTATGTTGATGTAGAGTAATAACAATAATTATAACATTAAATAAGAAGAAGTTGAAAAATTCTTCTAAGAACTCTCTCTCTCTCTCGTGAAGGTAATTTTCTGAATCTAGAATACTTTTTTTTAATTCGATGTAATCCAAATTCAATCTAAGTCTTCTACAATGGTGGCTGACAAAATGTAACACTTCAAGTAGAATTGCTATTCACAACATCAATCTCTCCTCTCCACTTTGTTCAAGAACATTGTTATATACAAAATAAGAAAATATTATTCACTTCACCTCTTACATATTTGAATAAAGAACTGTCGGAAATAAGCGTTAAATCTCAGGAAGGAGTCGCGTGAATAGTTGCGGAGCGCGGCAAACAGAGTTTTCATCCGAGAGCTTTTCAACTTAGACGTACTGCTGAATGTTCTCTCTCTTACAGCTGTTACAACACATCATAAATCTCATTACCTCCTTTTGTAATAAGATATATTAAAGGTGATAATAATGAAATTTAAATACCCTGAGCTATTTTAATGCAAAATAAAAGAAAGGTGAAAAATTTTTTTCTCCCGGTAACATTAATTAAGGTTAAAGTTTTTAATGAAAAATAAATTAATAGCTGTGTCTCCTCAATTAGCTAAAAAT
The DNA here is from genome assembly GCA_019974015.1 of Nephila pilipes. NCBI lineage: Eukaryota > Metazoa > Arthropoda > Arachnida > Araneae > Nephilidae > Nephila > Nephila pilipes. The sequence continues at coordinate 600,499 of BMAW01098781.1, read as the reverse complement.
TAAAGTTTGTTATTTATACGTATAAGACATTTAATTGTTGAGGAAACTTTGATTAAAGTATATTAGCATGATCCAATAAATTTCTATATCGAAATAAACCCACGTTTCAATATTGTTTGTTTAAGTGAGATTTTAAAGAGAGTTTTCTTTGTTCAACAACGTTTCATTTCGTTTCAATCCAACTCCATATTATATTTATTTTTAAATATAATATGAGCAACAACTTTTCAAATTACCATTCCTTTATTTTATTTTTACATATTTTAGACATGATATATATCATAAAAGTTTTCCTTTATTAAAATATTCAAACCGAAAGAGCCTTAACAATCAAGGGACCTAAACGCCATTAAACGAATGAACATTTCAACAAAATCTAAAGGATATATTTATGATCGTATCAACAATAAAACTAACACACTCTCTTTTTACACTTTTTCCTTCCTACTTTTCTTGTCTATATAAATCAAGTGAAAAAAACTGCTGTTGCACCCTACATTTTAAATGAGAACTGAAATATAATCCCAAATGATTCCTTAAGTAGGAAAAATATCCCCACCTGCATTTAATTCCGGAGTTTTCCCATTTTAAAAATGACACTGTTCTTGGTTTGATTCATTGTTTAGATTACCACTGCCATTGGAAAAAACACCAGAATTAAGATATATGGCTATTTTTCTTGCAAAGTTTCTGCTAAGAATTATGTTCCGGCGTTCTTTTGGAACGGATATTTCCATTCCGAAATAAAAACCTCTTGAAAGTTTAATGAAAAGGAAAGTAAACGGAGAAGAAATTCCCTAACGCTTTTCCCTTTCGATTATAAAAGAGAGACATGTATTTCCCCGTGAAGGTGGGACATTAATCCCCTAACTGTTAACTCGTGCTTTGAAAAGAAAAAGTAATATTTTTTTCTCTTGCAAATATTTAGGAAAATTTTCTTTCTTTTTACTATTTGGTTTATTGTTTATAAGATTTGAAAGTACTTTTCGTAATCATGAAAAGAACAATAAAAAATATCAAAAAATAATTCCATACTTCATTTGAAATGAAAAATGTTACGGCTTTTAAAAACATTAAATATATTTAAAAGATACATTTTACAAGTCATCATGGCGTTAGACCTTTGTATTGCTGGTAATATATAAAAAGAGCTCAATAAAAAAAATATCAAAAAATGTCAGATTACATTCCAAAAGTATATCTATAAAAATTTCCTAACATATATAACATATAAATTCGCATTTTTTAACCAGTGTTAGATGACAACAGATATAAATTTATATAAATCCATGAAATGTAATTTATATAAAATTAAACATTTCGTATTAAAATGAAATTTATATAAAACGAGTTCCTTTGTTGCAGGTCCTATCTCAGAAGATTGCTTAAAATTATTAAAACAAATTGTAACAAACATTTCCAATAGAATATTATTTTTACAAAAAAAAAATTTATTGCATGATATGGGCATGTATTTGTTAAAAATTATTACAAGTAATATTGCAAATATGTATCAAGAAATAGATTTTTTAAATTGTTTTTTCCTTATACTGGCAACAAATATAATTCTTCGCGTTATTATCACCATAGTTACACTTTTTATAGTTAAAACAAAATAATAGTGTTTAAGTGTTTATTTTATTTAGCCCATTTCATTGTTTTATAGACAATTTTTCATGGAATAAAGTTGACACAGGATTAAAATTCTTGAACAGAAACATGACAATTTTATTTTAAGAAAAAAACGTTAAACAAGTGCCAGTAGCTTGGTGCGGTGAATATAAACTAGCAAAAAGCGATCTTCTATACTGCTAGATTACTCTTATACTTTCAAAACAGAAATATGTTTCCAACATGTGCAAAAAATAAATACTGTGTACATGGTCCTGACGTATAATATGCCAAAAAAAACATTTATTTTATGCAAAATATTTATAAAATGAAATAAGAAAGGAAGTGAATACGAACGTATAAATGAAACATAAATAAAAATCAGTTTATAATAGAAATACAAATGGATCCAAATATAGATTATGTACATATGACTATATGAGTATGCATAGTTAATGTATTATAATAAGCATACATATACGTAAAATGTTACAATTTTGAGAATTTACTGTTACATATAAAAGCCATTATATCTATATGAAATATCTGTGAATAGACAAGTGCAAGTAAATTGAAAAATCAAGTTTTTACCATGCAACACATATGATGGACTTATTCCTATTTATTCATCGGGCGTATAAAAATTCATGAACATGATAAGAAATACTTTGCTGTCATTTAGTGAGTGCCTATTTTAAATCTATTGAAAAATAAATAAGACAATACACAAAATCTTTTAATATATATCCCAATAAAGATACGTATAATAAAAAACGTCTTTTCTCATATATCTTTCCCAAATATTACATAGAATTCCACAATTTAAAAAAAATTGAATTTAACAGTTATACATAGTTTCGTAGAAATCATCTTAATTTTCCAAATCTTCTCAACAATGATAAAAAAATTATATTGTTACAGAAATGTTTTCGGTGTGTGGGAGCGAAATCAATCCAACACGGAGGATAACGAGAAATGACGTTTTATTCATAAGTCTTCAGGATGACCCACAAGTAGCAGAGCTTAGACAATAAATAGCACAAACAGAAAGTAAAGGACTTAAATAGATTAATGACACAGATATAGGAACAAAAAAATCACTTGTGCAGATCAGCAACATAAACACATACAAAACAGCACATAATAACGTTCAGATAACCAGCTTAATAGTTCTCTATGAGTTCAAATTTCCACAGTATTATTTAGCACTCTAAAAGCAGACTCCAAAAGCAGAATCACACTCTCAGACTCTCGGCTTATTTAAACGTATTCCGTCCAAGTGTGACGTCATACTGAAAATTCGAAAAAACCGTAACTTTCTTCCCTGTCGATATTTTTCCAAGGTTCTAGTATATTGTAATACTTTCCATTTATCGCCAAAATGAAGGGATCAATGTTTAAACTCTATTTTGCAAACTGGTGACATCTCTATGAATGCATCTTTTCCTTTAAAAGAGAACTATTGCAGGAAAGCATCAACTCCCGCTCGTAACAATATCATTCTTGATCTATGCGACCTCCTTAACCGATTGCCCATGGTTACGAACCAATGATATTCTAATTCAACCACTTGTTGACAGCGGATTCCGCTAAAGATCTATTTTTTAAAAAAGATTTGTCTACAATGTGCATTTACTTTTAAGATGCAAATACACATTAAAACTGTTGCCACTTTAATTTCTTATTTTAGTGTTGTTTGTAAGTTAGAGAAGCCGCGGAAGCCTAGTGGTCTCAATTTCGGACTTGCGACCAGTGTATATTGTCAAGTCATGGGCTCGAGCCCTGATGCCATCAAAAACCTACCCCGTGTAGTGGGACTGTTGCGCGTTAAATCTGATCGAGATCTCCAAGTCCTCCCATTGTCGGGTGGGGAAGTTTATAGAGGAAGATGCAAGCTCAGGTGCTGCTCAGTTGCACTTTTTGCATTATGTCCGGAATTACATCAGTTGCTGCGCTTCGCTTTTGCTGAACAATTCGTTGATCATCTCTACTTTCAGTTCTCTCGTGTAGCTCTCTCTCTCTCTTTCTGAATCTGCTTGCCGAAAGCGATAACTTCCTTGTTCCCAATTCCATCAACAGCATGAACCTCTAACATGAGCACGACCGATATGACGCTCGCACACTCCGAAGGAATTACCACCTGTCTTTATTCAGTCCCATGATGCGACTCTTCTCAAGGCATCCATTAGTTCAAATGGCTAATGTTTTCTTCTAGAAGGCATTCTAAATTTAAAGCAATAAATTAAACCCAAGCACACTAGTTAGAATCAAAATTACGCACTTGGGAGAACCTTTTAAAAGATCCTTAATAGCACAGTGTTTGCTGACATTTTAGTCATTTGCATATTTAACATAGTGGAAAACATTTCTTAACTTGCGTTTACTTACCATGCTTCTTGTTGGGTGCACCTTTCTTAATGATAAGTGTAGGTAACTGCTCTCCGTAATTTTTTTTCCAATACAGGTTAAATAAGTTTGGTTTGTTTTATTAACGTCGCACCAGAAGCAACATGAGGATTATTGACATAATTTTGAGCCTCTGTCAAGTGATAAGGACGACACGTGAGTTGCCAACCAACTCTCCTAGTTTCCACACTACGTCAGTAAGATTTTCCAATAGAAAAATAAATTCCTTTTTTTTTATTAAATTCGGCTTTTTAGAGTCCCTTTCATTCTCTTAAAAATTTGCCATATCATTTTCTAACTTGAAAATTAATTTTGTCGAAACATCGAAATAAAATAACAAATACTTTTCAGCATAAACATTTAATTGCTAAGACATACATAAAATGAAAAACTTGATTGAAATATATATGTATTTAAAATGCTAGTGAAAGATAAGTTTTCCTGCTATTTTAAAACAGAAATCGCGCAATATGAAGGATAATCAGTACTTCTTTGTTTAAGATATGGGAGAAATATGGAAACGGATTATGTTTTCAAATTTAAAAACATATTCAAATAATTTTATTAGCTCGTAGAAAAAACTTTATAATAATACTATATATTAAACTGCATTCTCGAAAAATATTATAAGATTACTTTATTTTCCTTCGAAGTATTAGTTGAATCCCAAAGTGAAAAAAAACCATCTTCTTTTGTAAGACATTTAAATAGTAAGTTTTTATCTCTCTTAGAATTTTTCACTCTTTAATGCAAAACAATGCTGATTAAAATCACCTTAAAGATATTTGTCTATTTTGGTTAAAAGGAAAATTGTTTTTTTCTTTCATCTACCTTTAAGCAAGCAATACATAATTAAAACTTTTACGCCATTTTGTTCAATACTTCCAATATTCTGAAATGCTGCATTTAATAATAAATTATTCATTATATTCGGAACATTAAATGTCATTATAAAGCTATTAGAGTATGGAAACACGAAAGCAAAAATTAAATATGATAGAATCAAGAGAGAGAAAAAGGCGAAGTAAAAGCCTCTCATAAATTCAATGCGCAACATAGCAGAATTGATTATTAATAATGTAAATTATGAGCATGACCCTCTAATTAGGTACTTGATTATATTAATTAATTACAATTAAGTACTCTATTAGCAGGTATAAGTAAATTTTCTAATTGAATGAGATAATTATGAGGTTCATGGCTTTCGTCTGAGATAAATTTATCTGGAATGTATTTAAACCCTGTTTCGGAAGAAAAATGGAAATAGCAGAATCAATTAATATCCGAGAGTTGTAACAGAATTAACAAACTAATATTTATTTTCAATTAATATTTATTAGGAATTAAAAAATATAGAAATGTATGTTCATGAGACAATTTGTTTGACAAGCAATATTAAGGATAACAGTTCCAAAGCAGTTCTACATTTGTAACAAATAGTTCGTTTTAATTTAATTAAAAAAAAAATTTCAGTTTTTGTGCAAAATATTCAAATTTAATATGGAACATTTTCTTGCGGAATTCGGAAACTAACGAAGCAAAAATGCGAAATCATTTGCTGTAACACTAAGTATAAGAATTTTTCTTTCTAAAACTTTTAAAGAATTGAAATAAAAGGTACTTAAAAAAATAATTAAAATCAACCATTCAATATTTTAAGAAATATCTATAAAAAATAAATTCATCTATCATATCTATATCTCTAATTATAGCATTATATGAATTCAAAAAGAAAATTATTTGAAACAGGGTCATAAATCTACGAAACAATCGTGAGATTCCGCACCATTTCTTTCTTTAAACTTCCTTTGAACTTGATTCTTTATTGGCATAATTATGGTCAAAAACTCGCCACTTTTGATATTGATATAAAATTTTAATTACAGATAGACTACCAAGAGTTCTTTCATTTCAACCATGTCACTTGTGTCAGAATAACAGGTAAGCTTCGAATAAAATATAAGTTAATACGTTGCTTCATTTCACTACTAAGCACTATGTTTCCACTTTACAGAAATGGAACATTCTCGAAACATCTTTAGGGGGTGGAGAGAAAACGTCAAATGGAAATGCTGTTTTTTCCATAGTTTGCACCCACAGTAATGTTCTCAGTTCCTCTCTATGGTGAAATGAACTGAGAGGCTGAGTCCAGAGCTTTTCTCATCATGGCCGATCTATGTAGCGTATTCTTATAATTTCTCTAATGATTCAATTTACAAGTTAGAAGGGGAAGGAAAATGTTTAATGTTAATCGAACGGAAAATTTTGTCGCATTTTTCTCGGTTTAATTCGTCAGCAGTTGGATCCCGTTAACTTTCGCTTGGCTCGTGGTTTTACTATGGTTCCATTTTTATGAAAATCAGATTAATCTTTTTTTTCATATGACATAAGGACTTTGTGTTAAGATAAGACATTAATACCTTTTTTTTTTTCTTCTTTTTATTTTATAAAGTATGAAATAAATATGCCATGGAGCTCTAATTTGAGATAGTAAATGTAATATATATTAAATGAGACTTTTGAAACATGAAAGAACTACGCATCTAAAAACGAGCAAATAAGATGCGCAGGTTTAAAGTAGGCCTCTCTTGCTTAAACAGAGCTAAGTGGAATAAGCAAACAAAAGAGATGCTGGAATGGAAACATTAAAAAGTATCCAAAAATAGACGAGCAGAGATGTGAATCAAAACGAAGGCAGAGATGGAATGAAACCCGTAACTAAGCATAGAAGAAATGAGACAATGAAGCAAAGGCTGAAAAGGAAATAAAAATCCCAGGGAGGTAGGGGAATTATAGAAGGTGACGGTTGTAAAACCGGATCGCTATCCAATTGAAGAGGTGGCAAAGTAATACTTTGACTGTCTGATTCAAGAGAGGAAGGCAGTCCTGATCGTAAAGTGTAGATAGAGACTTTCATCACAAAAAAAAGAAAATAAAAATCCGACTAATTGGAGGTGAGTAAAAGATTACCTTTGAGACACATTCTTTGCTAGTTTGGAGCTTTCAGACGGTCAACCATTTTAATACATTTTATTTATTTATTTCAGATTTGAATGTTTGGATTAGACATGAATCCCTATTTCTTGAAAAGTCAAATATTTCAATTTTGGTTTTTTTAGTAAAATTCATTTTCATGATCTGATGATCAGTTAGATTAGCTGCAATTATTTTTTATTGGTCAATTTTTAAGAGCTATAAAGATTTTTTGTAAAAGTAATTCCCGTAGTAATTAAAAATAATGTCGAAAAATAATAAACGTAACAAATAAATTTTTTTATCCGTATTGGAATTTATATTATTGTTCAATTCATTATATTGTAATTCGCTGTCTGGTAACCATGGACTCAACTACCGTAAGTTAATGAGTTCCGGCTATATTTCCATGATTTATCTAATTATGTTCTTAGTACGTAACTATTGTTAAATAGAGAGATCAGAAGTTAGATATTGACATTTTCATACCCGAATCAACGTTAGAAGTTTACTCTCCCTCTAATTTAGTCTTCACTATCTTCAAATCTTCGTTTGAGTTGAAATCTGAATTGGAAAAATAGATAGTCTTCTGTTATTTTCGAGAATGAGAAAAAGTTCAATTTGAACGGCTCTTATGGATACTTTCGAACAATTGCATAAAGTAAAGATATCTAAGTAAAGTAAAATATTAGACTGAACTATTTGTAATGACGTATAAAATATGAATATAAAAACAAGTGATCTTCGGACAAATTCTTTTTATTCTGTTAACAAAACATAACAGACATTAACATTTTAAATACAGTTGCCACTCAAGATAAACATAAAGATTTAGGAAGTACATTGAGCGAATCCGAAAGATTATACATTTAACGAATCCTAAAGATTATACATTTAACGAATCTTAAATATTATACGTTTAACGAATCCTAACATCCTCCCCACCTTGATCAATCTCTATAGGGATGATCAGCTGTACAGGACGGGTGATGGCTTTTCCTACTGTACCTAGAATGCACGATCTAATTTTTCCATCTCTGCCTTCAATCAGTTTTTTAATGCGAGCCTTTTTCCATACGTGTCTTGGGCGGACATCTTCTAGCAACAAAACAATGTCTCCGAGTTGGAGGTTCAGAGAACTTTGATGGCCCCTGACATGGTGAAAGGAACGTAATTGTAAAAGATATTCATTCGACCATCTTTTCCAAAAATTGTCTATCATCTCTTGCAGTTTTTTATACAATTGGGTAAGTTTAGCGTCGTTATTTTCTGGATTTGTTGGTATAGTGATCAATTTTCTGCCAGTCAAAAAGTGAGCTGGTGTCAGAGCTTCTATGTTGTCATCACTTCCCTCTTCAAATACTAATGGTCTGCTGTTAAGTGTGGCTTCTATACCAATCAGTACTGTAGATAGACCTTCAATATCCAACAAAGCATGGCCAATAGCTTTAAGAGCTTAATAGAATTTATGATGATCGAAAACAACATGACTGTTTTAATGATTTTTAGAATGCTCTTAATCGTGTTTTGAATAATATGCGCCAAACTGATATTCAGTCTTTGTATAATTATGTGCCAAATCAGGTATTTGAAGTTACAAAAGCTAGTGGTAAAAAAATATCATACTAATACTATAGATTTTTAGAAAAGACAAAATGTCCTTCTATCAGAAAGAAATTTTTGTTTTATAAATAATATTTTGATTTTATATTCAATTTAAATTTAATTATAATTTCTTATTTTCAGATTATATTTTATGTTTCTGACAAAAATTTTAAGAGAAAAATATATAAATACTTTTGTCAAAAAATATAAATGCCTTTTTACTTTTTTACGCAGTTTTATACACACATTGCCATAAAAATTTACGCACCAAGAAATAAGAGTGAGATTGTTGCGAAACATGGCAGGATGCTCATGTTAGGCAGATATGTAAATGATTAGAAATGCAGAGTAATTGGGCATTGCGCAATTCCGCAAGAGGACGTTGTATTTCGTTCTCCTTGAAATATAAAACAGGCAAGCAGAGTTTGTTAGTTTGTATTTAATCTGTTGCAGAGGGACGCAATTTGACTAGAGATGCCATTACGCCGCCAGCGGATACAATATAAGTAGCTGTCAGAGTTCTAGAGAGGAAGAATCATAGGGATGATGGAAATCGGGTGGTCAGCTCGTCAACTAGCTCGCCCTCTGGGCCGTTTTGAGTTAACTGTGAGGAGGTGTTGGGACCAATAGACAAGAGAGAGGTCTGTTACACGGCGACCAGGCACCCTCAGGACCCCCAGGCGACTCAGGACACCCTCGACAGACCAATAAACGAGAAGACCGTTACATCATACGACAAGCATGCATAAGCGCTAACTATCTTATTATCCACAATCCATACACAGGTAACACCTTCACTATAGGCCTCTGTGTCAATCCGTACCATCGCAAGGCGCCTGGTTGAAGGACAGTAGCTATCGTGGCACTCATTATGTACTGCCATGAACACACACTCACCATCGCCTCCGTTTGGAGTGGTATAGAGCTCGAAGGTGTTGGACTGCAACCGAATGGAATCGGGTCGTTTTTAGAGACGAATCCAGACACAATTTGGGCAAGTGATGACAATCACGTGCGTGTGTTGAGGCGTGTGAAAATAATATTCTTTTCGGATATTAAAATTAAAGCAAACGACAAATTACTGAATGGAATATATTTTAAACTAAGTATAATTATTTCTGTCGCAAAAGAAAAATAAAATAATTCTTTACGTTTTAATCTATTCCTAAAACAAATACTTCTGTGCGCCGATTATATTTCAAACTGAAACTAATCTGAATCTGTTAGGAGAAATCAAATAAGATTTTCAAAAATCACATGTATTTCAAACTTTATTTTGGAAAGGGATCTGGGCCAACATTCTGTTGTTGTACAGAAAAAGAAGCCCTTTTTGGAGGCTAAATACTGCATAGAATTTAGTACAAAAAAACTATATTAAAAAATCTCATTTTGAGAAGGACAACCAAAGTAAAATTCTTCTAGAAGGAGCAAAACAAGACGGACAGAACTGGGAGAAATAAATGCAATCTCAAGCTAAAAAGATACTTGATCCAATGAATGTGTATCTAAATCTAATCTAAATCAAAAATTAAATCCACTTTAGCTTTTATAAAAATTAAGGTAATAATACACCTTGCTGAAGCAATCAACTCAACTGATTCTAACTCTTCTTTGAGCTATTCTTTACTGCTGAATCTTTGAAATGATTAGAACATGCATTTGGCTATTTTTTTCACACATTTTCAACAAATATCTCCTGAAAATAAAAATTGGCTCTATGGAAGTATGAGAATCAGTAGAATGGAATAAATGATTTACTGTTTTATCAACATCACACTCATCATTAGAAGTGAGACGAGCTTTATTGGCAGCGGACCTTGTAATTTTGAATCTCATTCAAGTGATGAGAATTTCAACTCAGTTGGCTCTTACCTTGTGACATTGGGCTATTCGCGGTTTCTCTTCACTAACCTTGGGGACTTTCAATTGAGATTGATTGCTTTCGCTAAACAACCTTTGCCCAACCAAAAATGAAACGTGATGAAGAATGTAATATGCAAAGCAGTTAGGAATGAAGTGAAGCGGTTAAATTAAGAAGTATATAAACTCCATCTGAAGGAGTAGAGAAGGAGAGGAGAAGGAGGATCAGAGAGGCGTTGTAACGAGAGGAGGTGGAATCTAAATGCTATAGTATTTAAAGGCTGATTTAAGGATTAGAGTTGAGGTCCGAGTGTAAACCACTCGAATTGAGAATTGTTCTAGTGTTTTCAGCAGTTGTTCCAGATTCAGACTTGCAGTTGGTAAGAAGCTGTTAGATTATTATTGGTGGGTTGAATTAAAGTGTTAATAAACTTGACCTGGAGAGCTATATTATTATTGTCTTAGAGGATATATAGTAATAAATGTTGAAAGTGTTTTTGGTGGTTCTGTAATTATTGGTGTCATATTGTTTAATATTAGATATTAGTGATGGCACAAGATAACACCCGGGGTAACCGGATGTTACAACCTCTCTGAACTTTCACATCACGCCAATGGGAGAACTAGAGATCTCGAGCAGACTTAACAGGCTTCAGCGCCGCTATATGATAAGTCTTTACTTACAATGAAATAGAATCACTCTTTATGAAATAATGAAAATAAGAAGGAATTTCACAAGTTATTCCTTCGGTGGATTAGACTTTATGGATAATTTTATCGTGAAATATGAATAAAATAGAAAAATTCAAAAAACCAACACGAATGTTAAACAAGATAATATATTTTACGATCACTAAATGCCAGAAAAAAAGCAACAATTTCGCATCACAATATCTAAAAATCCATCTAGAAACGAAAATAAAAAAAAGTTATATCTGGTTCTAGTATATAAAGTATCCAAATCTAAAATCGATCAGAAAGGGAAACAGAATCCATAAATTTCTGGTCTATTGTTTTTCAATCACTCTATTGCATAAATCCCCTGAACGATGAAACGAATAGAAGATTTCCTTTTAAATTTGGATCTTCGTTCAACTGTGTTTCCTATTTTTACACCTATTACTGTTAAGGTTTGTAAAAGAATGGTATAAAATGGTTTTCTTTTCCAACTTGAGATCGATATATCACTTTGGGAAGAATATCAAAAGATTTCGCTGTTGTTTGTAGAGGAAGAATAACCACTTTCTTTCCCTGTCGTAAAGAACATTTAGGGATTTAATGCGGTGGTTTGTTTATTTTTCCCTCTTTCTCAAAAAACCTTTTCCTCCGGATTTCCTACAATAGATTTTTTATTTTGTTCTGTTTACAGGAATTCGATAGATATTAAGTGTTTTTCGCACAGTTTTGGAAAACATTATTAAAGTCTATAGATCCCATAAAAGGTCCTTTTGAAGGTACTTTTGAACGGAATTTTGAGATTCTATATTTTTATTGCTATAGACTAGTGATAGAAATTAGATTTAGAATATTCGATAATTCCAAGAACTCTTAAGAAAAATTGATTTCGTTGTTTAGAGCAAAGGAAACTCGAATGTACTACACCTAATGATCTCTCTTTATATATATATATATATATATATCCTCATAATATGTATAACATATACTCCCACTTACATTATAATAATAATGCAGAGAACGTATATTTATCAAACTCAATATTTCAATTGAATCAAGTTAACATAACTGTAAATGTATGATGACCACTAAAAAAGAAAAATTATTCTACCTAAATACTCCGGTTTAATTTTAAAAAAATAAGAACAATAGTAGTCGAATAAATAACAATAGTAGTCGAATAAAGCAACAATAGTAGTAGAATTGTCAATTAGATCATCTATGATAATCGCTCTTTGAAATGCACTGCCGTTTTTAATTAAAAGTTGCATATGATTAAAAACTGTTTACAGTAAGATTCAAATAATTACTAAAGTGCTTGCTACAAATTTTTGGGTAACAACAAGATTTAGGGAAAATTTCTCTTAAGATGCTTGAAGTAGAAATTAGGAGATTGAAGTACCAATTCAAGTGTCATCCCCGCCATCTAGTAGTGGTTTTAAAATTATGCAGCTCCATCTTAATGCGAATAGCTTGTGATACTCTAATGTAACGTTAACTCGACAAAACAAATAGTTCTAAATCTTCTATATTAGACCAGAAAATTTAATCATTTACCTAGAAAACAAGCCAAATGAGCCACTGGTGTATAAGTGAGTGTACGAAGAGAGCGTGAATGTAATGTAAAAAGATACAATATATTAATGTGACATTGTGATTTGAATAGTAGGATTCATACATTTGAATTTGTGTTATTGAGTAGTTTTATGTATGTGTTAAAGAAATATGGCGTATTTGCTAGAGATTCTGAGAATAAATTTGGATTTTCTAGGAAAGAACCTGCTTTTTAATTGCATAGACCTTTCGAAAGTTGATCTACCTCATAACAATTTTTGTATTACTAGTGTAGAGCGTAGAGTTTTTCATTGAAAGATTATTCGAAAATTGCAAAAATATATCCGAATCAGTATCAAATTTACTGGATTAAATTCTGAATTCAGCTATCGTCAGCCATTTAATCTTCTGATTCTGATGTCGAGTCCGCAAGAGGCTCTCCAACCTTCCAGATCCAGCAAAGTATATCCAGTCTCTCTGACTGAGCTAGCTGATCCTTTCTTATTCATTATACGTCAATATATAGCAATGCTAATCTACATAAGTGGCTGTCTATTCACAAGTCTAGGTTCTCAAATCAAATAACGTCATAGAGAAACCCAAAATGTTAACTGAAAGACAATACTCTTGAGAACTCCTTACATATATACTACATAGTTAATATTTCTCTTGTAGAAATGTATTTAAGTATTTTATAAATATTTTCTGGTAATTTTGAAGCACTTACAATTAATATTTTCTTATAACATCTGGAGTATAAAATTATTACTTCCATTCCTTCTGATTTCTTCATTACGATCAATAAAAATAAATGTCTTGAATTGCTATTTTCAGAAAGAATTTAGATAAGTATTTCTTATTTTCTGCAAACATTAACTGATGCCTATTTTTAAAAATTTATAATGCTTGACAGGGAATTAAAAAGTTCTATTTAAAACTTTTTTTTCATTCTTTGCGGGCCGCGGTAGTCTAGTGGTTATAGTCGCTTACTCGCAGCCTGCGACTTTCGTCGAGTTGGGGGTTTGAGCCGCAACTAAACAGCCCCCATGCAGTCTGGGTTGTTACACGTTTAATCTATCGTAGTTCAAAGTTCTCCTTTTGGTGTAGTGTAGAAGGAGGAGGTACTAGCTCAGGTGTCGTCCTCGTCACTTGATCGAGTTCAAAATTACGAGGTTCATCGCCAATAGCTTTCATATTTCTTCTAGTGCGGCGTTAATAAAACCAAACCATTCTTTGAGAATTCCGATACTCAAAATTCTATTTTAAAATTTATGACCATTGTTTTCGAAATCAGTAATATTGATATAGTGCTGTTATCACATATTGAATAACTCACTTGGGTATGATGAATACGAGGGTTGCTAAAAAAGTATCCGTATTAGAAATGGAAATTGGATATTAGGTATAGGAAATAGGAATAGTGTATTACTTACAGTTATATCGATCATTAATCTTTTTTTTTTTTCCTTTTTTTAAGAAATCTGGGGGTATGACACCCTTCGCATCCCAAAAAGTCGTCGCCATAACTTTTCCGATCAGGGAGGCTTCTTCATTTGAGCAAATTCACTGGAAGCAACCCACTGTTTTTATTATTGCTTGGCTTCCGCTGTTTGTATTGTTGTATAATATTTTATTGATGCCTGTTTTTATTGTTGCTTGGTTCCCTCTGTTATATACTCGGTTTATGATGACGAATCCAGGGCTCATCGACAATAGCAACTCCACATAAAATAAGAGGATAACTCAATTCTCCATCAATAAAATTACGATTTGGCACCAAATGGTTTCAAAACAGTAACCTATGAATCAGCGTCAAATTCATTTTGGTATCATTTAACAGATGGCAGCACAAAATTTTAATACCCACTTGTCAAAGCAATGCCATTTGTGATCAAATTCAGATACTTTTGGGGCCAGACTCATAGTTACTTGGTAAAAGATATTTAAATCTGGCAAATTACAGAAATTATTCTTATTTAAATTAAATCATTGAGAAAAATTCTCTTTCTTGATAACTCAAATAATTCTGAACAATATATGAAAAATAGTTTGATGTCATGAACTTCCTGTCATTTCAAAATATAGAAAAGTAGTTACTTTTACATCTCCCAAAACTTTTAATTCTTTAATTCAATAGAACACTTATGTTTGGAACACATGAGCTTCTAGTCACTCGCACTAAAAAACAGTTAATTTTTTTTAATGCAAAGTTTTTAATAATAAACTGCACCTGTTTAATCTTCTCATTTCGATGAGATCAGCGGTACTTTGCTCGCTTATTTCATGGAAAACTTTTAGAAATGCATTCTTAAATTCGAACATCTTGAAATCGAAACGACGGAAATAACAGCACCTTTTACAGCATCTGTTAGCTGTATTCTGAAGGGTAGAATCTATAAAAGACAATTTTTTCCCTCGAACGATAGAGAATAGAACGCTTGCTTAATGTTTCTTCCATAATCTGAAAGATAAAAAATAAAGGATTCGAATTCAATCGAAAAATATTATTTTTAAAATCTAACCCTTTTTTTCAGAATAATGCGATTGTAAGCACATTGTTTTGAACAAGAAAGCTTTCACTGATATTTTTCTAAAATTATCTTCAAAAAAGTATCAAATATTTATTGATTTACATTGTATTCTAGCTATGAAGCAAAAATTGTATTCACGAATAAACAAAGCCCACTTTTTGAATTGTTTTTCGCAAAGCTCAGCATAAAACATTGCTTTGAATTCTTACGACCAAAAACATTTCGAAAACCCATGAGATCTTTCTTTAAAAGTAGCTAAATATCTTACAATTTACTATTATTTACTCAATGATATATAATATAAAAATGTACTGTCTGAAAAAGTTGTACGTTATTGTTTTATTTTATTTAAACATTCTTAACCACATTTATTTGTTGGATAGAAATCGTTGATTTAGAAAATCTTAAAATTATTAAAAAAAAAAGCTGAAGTTTTGAAAAATTTATTTAAAAATAAAACTTTGATATATAGACTAAGTTTTTAATCCAATCAAAATTATCTTTAGTTGAATACTCTACTTGGATTTTAAAACCATAAATTATGAACAAAAGCGTAAAAAAGTACATTTTGTGCTTAAAGAAAAAATTAGAAGATTAAAGGATATTAAAATTATAAATCTCTAGACAAAATAATATTATCATTAGCGCATACATTAATTTCCGCTACTGATATACAGTCTAGTCTAAATGAAATTTAAAACTAATTATACTATGAATTCCTTTAATTCATTTATAATGTTACTTTTATGAAAAAAATCTGTGATCTTAATGAGTTCTATGCAATCTAGAGATACTACACTATTATTAAATCAAGAGAAATTGAAGTACTTTTTTCTGAAAATTGTTGTAAGAACGTCAGAATATTTTTGATGATCTTTTCATAATGAAGAACATGGGAAGATAAAGCCATGCAAGCTATAGCAAGAGTTATTTGTTAAATGAAGTATATAACGTTGAATATAAAAATGTTTAAATCTCAAAAGCGAATTTTTTTAAAAAAAAAATTGCTCTGCCCAAAAATAGAAAAATATGAATAAAGATTTTAACAAAAGAACAAGATGTAATTGTTTTTATACTATATTTTAACTTTTTTAACAGGTATTTTACTAACAGATAATAATTATATTTATGATTATCAATGTCATTTCGTACTGTACGAAATATAATATTAATGATATCAGAATACTAATGCATTTTGTTTGAGAACAAAGGGAATAATATATATATAAAAAAAATGGTCTATATTCCTAAGAGAGTATTAGATTATAATGCGTTAATTTCCTTTCTTTTTTACATCGTGTTTTATTAATATATTCATTACCGTTCGTTTGCCTTTATAATTGTATTAATGATTTAAAAAACTTCATTAATAATATTTAATTATTTTCCCTGAAAAGAAGTCTTTTTCATACACGAAAAATTTTGATCCAATTACTTTTTGAAGCTTTTGATTTAAGCAATATTAAAAAATCATTTTTTTAAGAATTTAAGTATGTACTCTTTTGCAAATAGACCGAGCAATGAACAATTTATCCTTATATGGTATTTTATTATATGTAAATATTTACAATTCAAATTCAATTATGATTCGAATTTGCATTGTTGAATGCGGACACATATCATTAAACACATTTATTATGTATGAAAAATATTCAGAATTACCTCTAATTTCTGTTTTATTTTTTTCTCTCAAATGCGTGATTAGTTGATTTTTAAGGTCTAATTTCTGATAAAAACATAATGCTGTTCTTAATGTATAGAATAAATAATATGTCAAATTTTATCCAACGTAAATAATGCTGTGCAAATATTCGATAGTTCAATTCCTTTTTCTATAATCAAGTCAACAACTAACTCAGAAAAGAAACTACTACTCATTTTGATTTTGTTCCACAGTAAGCCACTACTACTTTAATACTATATTCACCACGATTTAATAATGATTCGAATACCTGTTTGAATTCAGTTTGCGGAATTACCTCCAAAGAATACACGAGGTCGAAACACATGATCGAAATATCTCCAAAATAACACATTTTTAATTTTATTTTAAGATTTTAGAATAAAAATAAATCACAAGGTGCTAAGTCGGGAGAAAGCGGTGTTGATTCAACACACAAACATTATTCTGTGACAAAAAATCTAAGAATAATAAGCAAGTTATGACTGAATGCATTATTAAGCAACAAATTCCAATTGCTATCATCATCCTTTTATTCTGGAGGGATTCAGGGCATCAAAGGCTTCAGAACATTTACATAATACTCACTAGAAATTTCCTGTCTAGTTGGAACTAATTCTTTGTAAATAACACCCTTTCTATTGGTGAACATAAAGAGCAATGTTTTGATTTTAAATTGAACTTTTGTTTGGGGAGTGGAGGAGAAAGGGATGGGTGTGTAGTGAGCAATTTGACTTCGAGTCTGAAATTTGTCTCTTGTTTTAGGATCTTATTAAAAACACCATATTTCGTCACTCGTAACTGTTGAAAAAGTTTGTATCATTTTAACAGATTCAATAATGTCTTTGCAAATTGCACTTCTCGTTGAATTGTGTTACTTGATTAAAGTGTGTGGAACAAATTTAACACAGATTTTTGTTTTGCCCAAATCTTTGTGCTGTGTGTTTCGAATCGTTTCTTTGTCGGTTCAAAGACTCTTCCATCATTCTGTGCGTCTTAATAATTCAACATAAAACTCTTACATTTCTCGAATAAATGATCTTACCTTTTGAGTTAGTTTAACAAACGCTCAGTTTTGGACAATGCTCTAGTTTATTATAACACATCCTACGCAACCGAGACTGAGATCTAGAGTCAGTCTTAAACATTCTTTGACGTAATGAGTGCATTCAGTCTACTCCAACGATCAATTAAAATCCCTCAATCTTATAAAAAGAAATCAACTTCGAGATTCTTTTCAAAATATAAGAGCATAACATATTTGAAAATATGATTTCCAATCGCATATTTATTTTTTGTTCTTGTTCTTCAAAGGTATATTAATATTGAATATTATTTCACTTCCATGAGGAGGGAACACTAGCTGTCCTCCTTATCATCTTAGAAATCCGTTCGTCAGTTTCAACAGCTTATTTCACCGATCTAATATAATACTCATTAAAATAATTTAAATCACTCATAATCAAATAGGAGTTATATCTAAAAAGAATAATCAGATTTAAATGATATTTGATAGTAATTTAGTACTCACCACCAACAAGAAATTATTAAGAACTGAGCGAGGGTATAAATTACAAAATCATTACTACTCTCTGTAGAATGTTTGATCGTCATTATTTGTAGTACAGTCCGCTTCACGTCTCGAAAGGGAATTGTAGATTCTTTTAACGGTGACTTGACTCAACTCATCCCATATTGATCGAGCAATGGCACATAAATCTTGAAATGTTGTGGTAGCGGTATAGTCTTAACAGAATGGCTATTAGTATCTCATAATTTTTTTTCTGTGAGCGGTGTAGTGTCTCTTGAGATGGCAGTGGTGTGAACACAAGCATTGTTTTATTGAAATAGAGAATTGGGACGGGCGTTTACAAAAGTAATGGCCTCGGGTCGAAGGACTCACTTTGGTCTTTCAAGTCAAGGAGTGTTTCGCGCTGCCTGTCCAAACATTACTCTTGCATTAATAAAATCAACCAACCTCACATGATGATGGTTTGAAAGTGAAATAGTGATTTATAGCTCTGGTATCATCTTCATACTTTGGCCTTGACTCTAAATTTTGATATCCATCGTCAGCAAACCCTCGTGTGACTTCTTTATTTAGGCTTATTCAATGCAAACTATATCTTTTATGAAATTGGTATTTAAATCTATTTAACAAAAACAGCCAGACTTAAAGGCTTGGGCGTCTCAATTAGCATTCAAAAACATTTTCACATTATAAGGATTTTTTTTACCTTATTGCATCATAAATTATTATCATAAAAATAAGAGCTAGAACTATACGTAATAAAATCAGTTGATGAACAAGTGCAAAATGATGTATCCTAACAACAATAAAAGCAGAAAATACTGCAAAAAATGCAAACAATGAAAAATAATTGTGGAGAATTTCCAACGAAAAAAAAGTCCAAATGAATACTTTAAAAAAATAATTTCGAGAAAATGTCTCCAATTGAAATATATTATATGAATATATTCTAAAAATGGAAAATACAGAAATATACATACGTTAATTAAAATTTAACATTAATTTTTATTTAATAATTTAAAATTCCAAAACTTTGTTAGAAAGTAATTTTTATATAAAACTATCTCAATAAAATAAAAGTTTTAGTTATTACATGTTTCATTACCTTATTTATTGTAAAGTGCTTACTTTGATGGAAAAACACTACAACTGTATGTTAGTATATAAATAGTTTGTATTAGAATATTGAGAAAAAAATTAAAACTTGACCTGTAACACTAAATTTTAAAATAGGATATCCGTGCCCATCTGCAGAATGGCTAGTTACGAAATCAGTTTTCTTTATAAGAATTTAAATCCTATAATCAAACTATAATAAATAAAATCGTGCTTTAAATACATTAGCTTATTTAATGGGAGACACGATAAGGCATTTAATCATTACTCAAAAGAAGCATGTGAAATTATTTTACCGAAAAGTATTAATACTACGACTTCCCTCATATTTAGAAGCCATTTTCTAATGTAGGGAGCAACAAATTTTAATGTCTATTCCTTTATAATTAGATTTTTTCTGTACACAATATGTTTCCTATTTTGTTTTTAACACTTTATCAAATAAAGTTTATAAGATCTGGCTTTGTTCGTATGACAATTATAATTCCAAAGTCAGTAAAAAGTCAGTCTCACACAAATCAAATTAAACACTAGAACAATTATTTTAATTGAGAGAGGGACAGAACTCTAATTTTGAGGAATAAAACAAAAATAACCTTTGTAACGTCTCATTATTATTATTTCCTTCTTCTGCCATTATCAAGCTCATTTAGAAAATCAAAAGACTATATAGAAATAAGAATAATCATTAATGGCAGGTAATAAATTTATTTTATTCACATCAGCGAATAATTACAATTTAATCTTTAACTTTATTTGTGATATGTGATCCCTATATGTGTCAGATTTATCTTTTACATAAGTTAAAGATGTTACTCCTCACCAACCTTATCGAGTTCGAGGTCTTAGACATTGAGGTTTCGAGTCACTAACCCTATGTAGACTCAAATAGACTTACTCCACATTCTCATTACTCTGCGGGAACTTAAAACAGATGTTTTACTTGATAATTTCAGCGCATGATCTTTATTACGCTACCAGCTACAATATTAAATTCTTCTGAGCTTATATACACCTCTCCTTAATTCTGTTTTTTACACTTCATTAATTCTAATATAATATACATTAGTCACGTTTCCTTCACTATAGGGATTTTTCAATTCAAACAAATGCAAATAAAAGTTCTCAAAGTGTTAGTTGAAGTGGAAAACGCGTCTTACCCACCACTTGTGTAAACGGAATAATTTTACAGAAAGGGGAAATATTTGAGTAGCAATTGAATAATTCACGAAACTAGATATTAACCTTGGTTTAAAATTCTCCACGTTAAATTCGAATGGAGGTTGGTAGCTATTTTCCTTTTTAGCAAGAAGTGTAATTCATAGCATCTCTCTCTCCTCTCAATTGCGTCCACTAACGTCATTATATATTTAACTGAAGAATGTGGTTCTGTTCAATTTTTGCTCATCTATTAACAACATGGGGAATGAGCATGAGTTCGAACAAGTAAAATCGTTGGAAAAGAAATCAATTGCATAACAAAATTAAGAATTATAACGAGCCTCTCAAAAATTAATGCCCTATTAGTATTAAAGTAAACTTATGCATGTTTACGAAGAATTCCTAAATTTAAATGAATCATTTCCAAAAGGGAAAGTGCGTCTTCAAATCCCTAAAATTGAAATGAATATTTCAGTTAGGTAAAGATGACATTATTATATTAATGCACTATTTCTTACAAAAATTATGAGATACATTTTCAAAAAATACATTCCTATCTTATCATACTGTTTTTTTAAAAAAAAATTGTATTGTGCTGTAAGGGAACAGACATTAGTACATTTAAAGTAAAATTTCAGTCATTTAAACTCGTTTGGGGAGGAGGGGAGGAAAGAAGAAAAACACTGCATTCAATTCCATCCAAAGTTCTTCCCGATTGGCATTTCTTAGTTACACTCCAACTTTTGCTACAACTAATGCAATGTAAACGGCAAAACCACTACACTGGTCCCAAGAAGACAAAAGAATTGGATGACGAAGCTGGGGTCTCGTATCTCAATTCGTCCAAATCGCAATTTCATTACATACCCTCCCCTTTCCATCCCCGTGTAGAAGGGAGGGGGAAAAGAAGAAAAAGAAGAGAAATCGGCAACAAAGTCCACGGTAGACAAAGTTCAGAGCTCAGCATTTGTCTTTCCCCTGGTCGATTAATGGCAATGAGATTGCTTAATGGAAGGAACATTAGAACAGGGGTGGGCGGCGGGACCTTTTAAGGGAACCACCCTCTTGGATGGAACAGCAAAAAGGGCAGGATGAGGTCCTTAATGTTTCTGGTCCTTACAAGATAAACTCGCCATTTAGGACCGTTATCTACCAGGGTCTTTTTAAAAACTGCCTTCCAAGTTGTTGGTGCTTGATTGAATATTACATATAACAGGGAGCTTTATCTTTATTCCGAAGGGGTGGGGAGGGATAGGGTATGTTGTAAATGGTAAATGATCTCCTAGTGAACACTTTGGAATGGGAAGGCACCGTTTGAGAACCTTGGTGTTGAGTGACTGCAAGCGCTAATGCGGAGTAATTTATTTCAATCAATTCTAGGTTTGAATTTCTTGTTTGGAGTGATTTGTAGTCATTGAATTATTTTCTTTTGTTACTACATATACGGTAAATTTGTAAGACATTCGTCTATATATAAGTTGGGGTGTACATCCATTTAGCTTGTAATTTAAGTAAGGGAGGAGGAATCTATGTAATGTAATAAGAAATCCTATTTTAACATTGTTACAGAAATATCTATTCAGACATCTTAACGATGTGAGTTTCTTACATTTCATTTCATATTTTTTGAAATACTTATTATAACCTATATCTTAAGTTTCATTTTAAAAATTGTGTGAATGCTATTTTAGATATTTATATTGAATGTTCTTTATTTCGGTGCAATACGTACTATTGATCAGTTTATACGTGTTTCTTTTCTATTAATTTGTTTTTATTATATGTATAATTTTTATCTATTTGGAAAATTGCGTTAAAATCGATATTTTTCCTTTCATTATTTTCTGTAGTTCATAACTGGTAAATATGAGACAAATACAATTATATTTAATTATAAAACTTAGAAAATTTCTTATCTTTTCTCCAATCCTAAATCAAATAAAACTTTTCCAAAGTTTGTTTTAAGAAATTTTTACTACATAAAACTAGCATTAATTAGGTATGAAAGGCACAGAG
This sequence comes from Nephila pilipes, assembly GCA_019974015.1. Classification (NCBI taxonomy): domain Eukaryota; kingdom Metazoa; phylum Arthropoda; class Arachnida; order Araneae; family Nephilidae; genus Nephila; species Nephila pilipes. The sequence continues at coordinate 577,779 of BMAW01098781.1, read as the reverse complement.
AGCAACTTATTGTTTCCTATAAGACTCATATGTGACGGATAAAAAAATACAATTGGCAGGCACGTTTATTAAATTTAAAAACGTTTATTGTAAATATATTGAATAAATGTGAACATTTTTACAAGTGCGATGCGATGCGGTGCGTGTGTGTGTGTTGCCTGTGTGTGAATATTGTGTGTGTGCGTGTGTGCGTGTGTGTGTGTGTGTGTGTGTGTGTGTGTGTGTGTGTGTGTGTGTGTGTGCATGCAGCGCGACGGTGTGTCGTAATGAATTGTCTACGCATGTTTTAATCCAATGATTGAAGCGATTCCTACATTTTTTCTATGATTAAAGATTCACATTAAAACCATCGAGGAATATGTGTCCTTCAATCTCAAAGCTTTTGTTTGAATTTTGTTGTTGTTCTTGCTCTGAGCTATCACCATGAGGTCCTAATATTTCATTGAAGATAAATAAAAATAATTGTTTCATGCAGTTTTGCAAAGAATAAATGCAGCCACCAAAGGCACTAACGTTTTTTAATAATTCTAAAATTAGTCAGTTAAATATTAAAATTAAAGTAAACTACTAAATAATTTTTAAATTATCAATTAAGTATCATAATTAAAACAAACGATAACATAACTATCTAATTAAATACAAAAACTGAAGCAAACGTTGAAATATTGAAATGCACAATAATATTCTTTTCAGATATTGAAATTAAACAAACGATAAATTATTAAATTAAACATATTTGAAGCTAAGTGTAATTATTACTGCCATAAAATGATATCAAGTCGCGTAAATTTTATACTATTTTGATAAGTAGTCAGGTATTCAATTTAAACAATAGCCTCTTTGAGACTAATAACTAAAAAAAATTGCTTCTCCTTTTCATTATTTTAATTTTATTAAAATACCTTGCAATTAATATAGTTATTAAATTATTTTAAAGTTGAATATATCAAAAGAATCATAATCATTTGTTCAAACACAAAACTGTGTTGTAACGGTAGCATACAATTCTATTTTGGACAAATTCAGACCCTCTACTTTTTTTATTATTAGTATGTCATCTTGTGGAAAGTAAATTATAATTCTATTAACTGTTCTATGTAGATCATTACTTAATTTAGACTGAACTGGATTAAAAAAAGTTCTAAGGCATTGTGCATGTGCTACGCAATATATGTTAATACATATTTTGTTAGATTTGTAAAATTATGCGCATGATTTTATTTTTCAAATTGATTCTATTAATATTAATTTTGAAACAGGTATTGATTGAAAACTCTAAACATAATATTTCAAACTTTTTTTGCACCACAGATATAGAACAGGATAAAATGCTGAAAACTTCAAAAATAATGCTATATATATATATATATTTCCACTCATGAAAAGAACTAATTCTTAAACATAAAACTTTTAGATGGAGGAATAATTCGAGAGAAAAAAAGAGTAGTGAAATAAATCTAATATATAGAAGAATAATTATTATTCTTATAGACATATAATTGTATGTATCCCAAGACATTAAACTAGTTAATTTTCTTATCTGATGTGCAAATTGTATGAATATTAGAAATTTGGTTTTTTTATTTTATAGTCAGTAGTACCAGTTAAAGTTCCTTCAACTTGTGCTTAATGAAATAGAAATGCATTAAAAATTCAATTTATAGCACCACAGAAATATGGAGACGAGTTTAATTCTTAACTTACGTCGATAAGGAATATTTCTCATTCTGGAATGAATATAATTATTTAGATTTTCTATTTTCTTGTTGTGAATATTACATAAGATTTCATATAAGCTTGAAAGTTATATTAAATGCCTATCCCCCCCCCAAAATGTGCTGTTTTCCACAAAATTTCAATAAATAAATTTATTTAGTTGTTAATAATTTTTTTTCTAATTTGAAAAGATTTTAATTCTAAATTCAAACCAAAAAAGGCTGAGTTCGTCTCGAGAAATGTATAATGTAAGCTGTAAACAAATAAGTTGCGGTTTTGGTTACATTAAGTTTGTTAGCATTTTATATACTTTTTTTCCTTCATAAATTTAGAAGTTTTTGAAGAAAGAATAATTTGGTATCCCACACATTTTGCACATAAATTAATCCATAATATTTTTTTCAGTAAATGAAACATTTTAAAAATTAAAAATCCTGATACATTTTAATAATTTTATTGTTTGTGAATTCTATGGTTAATGAGCATTTGTTACAACATTGATAATTTTTATACACTTCTATCAATTAAAATTTAAAAATCCTTCAACTGATTTAATTTTTCAGTTATTTGCGTTTATATTTTTAGCTATTTCAGATATGTTCTTTTGATTCTTAAAATCCTTAAAAATAAATATACAAATCTCTGAAGTCAAACTTTTTAAACTTATCACGCGCGTATTTAAAAAAATTTGAAAAAAAAGTTTTTAAATTTTTTTGAGATTTATGATCAGTATTTTTTTATGTGTGATTCAACATTTCTAGATGAGTATTTTAATTACATAAAAAGCAGCGCATTTTTTTAATGAGATGATGTGTGCTTTTTAATTTTTAGTGTTTTTAGAATGATAGTAAAAATTTTAACTTATCATCAGAAATTTATTATAAAATCTAAATGTTAAATAAAATAACTGTGATAAACAAGACAAAAGTAGCTTTATTTCATTGTTGATAATACATCGATACCAAGAATCAGAAGTATCAAGAAGGAGTAAGTAATACTTCATTTCCGCGCCTTTTCTCTCTCTCTCTCTCTCTCTAATTATTTATTATTTTTACCTCCCCTCCTCACTTGGCTGTGGTAGCCTAGTGGTCATGTTTGCGAACTCGTGGCTGGAGTTGTTTCGATGAGTGGTGGGCTCGTGTCCTGATGTCACTAAGAGACCACCGTGCAGCGGAGCTAATGCAAATTAAATGTGTTTAAGGTCTCAAATCCTCCCGTTGGGGGGAGGGTATTGAAATTTGAAATTTGGAGAGGGAGGTGCAATCCCAAATGTCGACCTCGTCATTTGACCAAGGTTCAAAATTACAAGGTTTCTTCGTCAATAGTTCTCGAATTCCTTCTAAGTGTGGTGTTAATTAATTGAACAATCAATCTTCTCTCTGCATTGTTCCTTCTCAAGGGCTGCCTTTTCTTATTACCCCTAAGATTCATACACCTAAGGTTCCGAAGCCATATTAGCTGAGTGTTCATGACGAGATTTCATTGCTAGCGTTGTTTCAATCAAGTCATGGTTTCGAATCATGATGCTACTAATTTTCCAACGTATAGTGGTGGTAACAGATATAAATTGTACTTTATATCTGTCGAAGTTGAATGTTATCACGTTGGAATGGAGTGGAAGTTTAGAAAGTGGAGTTCCAGCTCAGATGTAATCCTCAACCAAGCCTCAAAATTACACAATTTGTCACCAATGCCTTTCGTGGCACTCCTAGATGTATTATTAATAAGAACCAATTAATTAACGAGAGAGAGATTTAGTGTCTTTGAAATATAATGGAAAAGCACCTCAGGGTACCTTAGCAGTCCTTCTCGACTTTCAACGTTTCTCCAAATTGCTCCATTCCCCTATATTTCTTCATTTCTTACAATTATACTATTTAGGGCAGTTTGGCCAAATATGACCCAACCTTTCCTCATTGCAAACTTTCTGCAAGCCTTCAAAGTGTAAGCAGAATATCCGCTAAATGCACAGAGAGTTTTTAGATCTTCAATCATGCAAACACGCTAAAAAACATATTAATGTACAGCTCATAATTTTCTCAACAATGTAATGTATTAATGTACAACTCATAATTTAAGTAATTTTCCTGCTCAACATAAAAACAAAATCTCTAAATTGTTCATCAATGGGTATTATACAAGCATGTTGTAACAGCAGTTATGTTTATTCTATTCATAATTCTTTTATAAAGCTTTTTTTAATTACTATCCTGAATATCATAAAGGTCATTATAAACAATAGGTTTAAATTTTATTTGTAATTTAAAGATATTCAAATTCGCATAATGCTACAAAAAGGTGAAAAAAATTAGTTTTTCTTTATGTGTAAAGGTTTACGAGATTACTTCTCTTTTTCTGAGGAAGTAAAAAGCAATTTCGAAGCTGAAATTAATTAATGAAAAGCATTTTTTTGACCTGACAAAAAATATTATAAAATAATGTATTTTTTGTAGCAAAGGGATAATTATTTAAGAGAACTTTTTGCAACAAAAATACTTGGCACCTTTAAAAGTACTTAACTAACCTAAGAGATATTTTTAAATTTTTAATCAAGAGCAACTAAAGATTTTTGTTCATGCGAGTGATTATTTTGGATTTCATTTACAGGTAATAATCTGCTATTTTATATTAATCAGCATATTGATTGATTGTTTTAATAATGTTGTACTTGGAAGCAACATGAGAGCTATTGGTGACGGGCCTCATAATTTCGAACTTTAGTCAAGTGATGAGGACGTCACCTGAGCTGGTACTTCCTTCTTATAACTTTAAAATTATACCAACAAAAGAACTTATAGCCTCGAAAGATTTAACCTGCATTATTCCCACAACACATACGGCATATAGGACTCGAATCCGCGTGAGACAGAAACATTTTCTACGAGTTCGGTACCATAACCAATAAGCTATCATGGCCAATAAATTAACATCAGAAGGCATTTATAGGATTATCAAAGTCTCATATGATTTAAACATCAGCTATAAAAATTCAATAATGCAAAAACAAATAAATCTAAGGTTATAAAGCTTAATTGAATTTTTTTTTTTTAATTTTAGAGGATGTTTTTAAATTGATATTTGCCCAAAGAAACAGATAAAACAATTGATTAATTGAAGATAGATTAACCTCGGTGCTATAGAGCTTCTCTATGAGTTCTGTGGTTAAAGTCACATTTATTTACGAACATTCTTACCGTTGATTCTCAAAATAACGCTTCTGATCTGGTTGATGCTGATAGAGTAACTTAATGTAAGAATAAAGATTAAATTGATTTTCTACATAATTTCTTTTGAAAATTCAATTAATTAAATTATGAAATTATAGGTAATATAACATTTGTCTGTAGTGAAATTCCTTAGATAAAATTCTCAATAAAGGAGATTCCTGTGCATTCTTCCAGGTGAATATCGTCATTATAAGAGAGCAAATGTTATAGTGAAGAAAAGTTATTCCGGTTCTATTGCTTCTAATTTTACTAACGAACTAATTACTATTAAGGATGCTCTATTTCTTTACTTAACGAATTCGGCCATAGATTGGTTATTTTTTTACACAAAATCTGCTCTAGAGGCTGCTACATCATCAACTCCAGATTAAAGGAGAATCCAGTGGCCATCAATTGCACATGTTCCTGCACATGTTAACACAGACATGAATATGCAGGCTTGCTAACCAAGAAAACACTACATATAAACTAGACTTCTTCTATTGTCACACTGGCTGTTGCAGACGCTGTGGCTAAGTGCAGACAATTCAACCACTAAATAAACCTCTAGTTATAAAGTTTAACTGCTTCAAATCAATAACATCTACAATAGTAAACAGACAAGAATATGAAAACTCACTTTATCAACATGAGAACCTAAGTCAATTGCAGAAATTACCCACATACGTCATTGACACTAAAGCATATTTATAATTGTCCAGCCATTTTACTGAACCTTTTTAAACCTGACATAGCCCTGCACATTTATTTATCGCCACTCGCATTTACAGCCCTAAGGCATCTAATCTGGCAGCTATACTTTCATTCAAACACTTGATTTAATTTAATGTGAGTGAGTGAGTGAGTGAGTGAGTGAGTGAGTGAGTGAGTGGAATAACATAAGAGAGTAATCATGAGTTGAATATATGAACAAAAGATGACGAGGCATACTTTTTGGAATGAATTAAAAATTCATATTAAGTTTTAACAATAGGTGAGGGGTGATTTATTATCGCAAGCAGAATATATTTGAGATCTTACAATAATTCTTTCTAAATAGACATCGATGGATTGAAAATCCTAATGCGTATTTTTTTTAATTTTGTCATATACTGTTAGCAAAATATCCAAATTTTCATCTTTTTTTCTCTTTGGTATCTCTATGACATACAACACAAGAATAAGGAGAGTATACATTTACGAGCCGAGTAGTCCGATGAATGGATATGAGTGGCTTGCGAGTAGGTTTTTTTTTACACGTTTACATCGAGCAGAATCATAAACGAGCTTTATGTCTTGTGAGTGTTTAGTTATATTTTGAAGTCGAAGTGAAGAATTGTGTACTTATAAAATCTAGTATATAATGTAATCATTGACAGTCAGATTCATAATAATTTGATATTAAGAAGCGTATATATTAGTGATTCGAAGTGCTCTTAATGCCCTTGTTGAAATTATCTACCCAATAAACTTCTAATGAACTACGAAAATGACGGACCAACTAAGAACTGCCAAAGTCACAAGGTAAAATAATAAGGGTTTTTTGTTCAGTTTAGTTTTTATTAACGTCGCGCTAGAAGGAACGCGAGAGCTATTGGCGACGGACCTCGCAATTTTGAACCTCGGTCAAGTGACGAGAACGATACCGGAGCTGGCACCCCCCTCTCCTAACTTCCACATCACGCCAATGGAAGGACTTCGGGCCCCGACAGATTAAACGTACATCAGCCTCGGCTACACGATGGGTCTTTGGCAGCCAAGGATCGAACCCGCGACTGAACGAAAACCGCCGGTCACGAATACGAAACTATGAGCACTAGGCTACCGCAGTCACAAAATAATAATGGAGCTTGAATGCTTAATGCAAATAATATCCTCAAGTCGTAAAACTGACAGGAGGCAGATTGCTGCGAATGGTTCGTGAGTAATTTGTTTCCTGTAAACATTCACGAGCCAACTTCTTGCAGACTGTGTGGATAGTAGATATATATGCACCTTTACATGTATTGTTGCACACGTCTGTTCTTAAAAGCAAACATTTCGTGTAAGAGTACATTGATTAAATTATTCTTTATTTCGTCTCTTCACTGATCTGAAAACAAGGTCTGTCAACTACGATGGTTAAGGAAGAAGTTTTTTCGTGAGTGAGGTGCGGGGAAGTTATAGAAGGGGGTTCCATATCATGTATCGTCTTCATACTGCGATTCAGAATTACAAAGTTCGTCATCAGTAACCCTAGAGTAGCTTATAAGTGCGACATTAATAAGAACAATCAAGGTTATGACGCCACTCTATTACCAAACTCTTCCGTCATCTCAAATCCCGAACTTAAAGTCCCTAACTTAAATTCTAAGCACAGATATATTAAATTTCAATCAATCAAAACAATCCCAGTCTAATTACTTATTTATTTATACTATCGAAGGAAATGCTTTCTCAACACGTTTCCGAGTGTTAACAAGTTTTACGAATATATTAAATACTACGCTTATCCTGATATTCGTGGCCCCATTAGCCTAGTGGTCACTGCAGCGGACTCAAGGCTGGCGGTTTTCGTCGAGTCGTGAGTTCGAGCCTTGATGCCACTAAAAACCCACCGTGTAGCCGGAGCTGATGCACGTTAAATCTGTCGGGGCCCAAAGTCCTCCCGTTGGCTTGGTGGGAAAGTTAGGAGAAGGGGTGTCATCTCAGGTGTCATCCTCGTCACTTGAACGAGGTTCAAAATTACGAGAAACGTCGCCAAAACCCCTCGCGTTATTTCTAGTGCGATGTTAATAAAATTAAACCAAATACCCTGATATTTGGGTCCGAGCAGATTATTATGTAGTTATGGCGAAGCTTTATCTTCAACTTCTGCAGGCGAGGTCCGATCCTTGCACCAGTGATATCAAAGTAAATTTACGCAAGCCAAGATATATGCCACGCATTATTAATTTCCTTTTCCCTCCTCTTTTCTTTAATTTTAACATAGAGTATCTATCCTTTTTTTCACTATTATTTCATTACACTTCTTTAATGTAACTAATTTGCCTAGATCATGTATCATTTGATTGGGTCGACGTTTTATTTTTGTAATAGAATTTATAGAATCCCTAAGGTAATTAACAGATGAACACGGTTAACTTAAAGTTGCAAGAGAAAGAAATTAGAAGCAAATCCTATAAACTTGATATTAGTAAACGACTAAATGAGATTTATTATTTTCATGTCACCAGAAATTCTTAATATACTATGTTACTAATAGATCCATGATCTATGCACTATGAGTGAGCTATTATAAAGAACTTCTACATCATGCTAACACTAGTAGGTAACTTTTTAAGACGTCGTTATTGTAAAATTACGGAATAATCCAATGATAATTTATACTTTCAGCATATCTTGTTTAAAGTTTAATTTGATTCACCTTTTTATTTCTCATTTTAGAAAGGAATGGTGTTTATTAATACTGAAACTTCTAAGATTTTTTTAATTACGTAAGCTTAAAACTGGTGTTTCTTTTTGTTTATAATATAAAAAGCTTCCGTTCTAAATTATTCAATAAAGAATAAAAGGTCCTTTTTCAAAGGTATCTTACTGTACAATGAAAGTTTTTTCTTGATATGTGTGTGTGTGTGTGTGTGTGTGTGTTATTTTTTGAAATAATTACCATAAACGTTTTCCAGGATTTTTGATTGTTCTTATTAATGTAATACTTAAGAGTTTTAAGTATACTTTATTCTGTTACGGCCAATTTTTCTATCTCAATTTTGTAAATAAGATATTAATCTCCCATTTCTTAGATAACCTTCGGAATTATTTTGGGATCTGAGTAGCAATTTATAAGATTTATGTCTATTGCAGAATTTAGTTTCTTTTTTTAAAAAAAAAACAAAACTTATATATTTTTATTACCAGACACTAGCGTTTGGAACAGTCTTTAAGAGCTTTAAGCCGCTTCACACTCACTCTTTGATATTTTTTCCAATTTTAAAAGACATTTAGTTTCGTAATTAACTTTGAGGGAATTGCTTTCTATCTCAATTGGAAAAATTCCCTCCTTTTGGTAGTTTAGAAGTATTGCGGTAATAAATTTTGAAACAATCGACTTACAATGTTAATTATAAGAAAAGCTCGTTTTATTACAGCAATTCCAAACATTTTAATGCATCGAACAATGGCCCATCCATTGCAGAAGGAAGAAAGCTCCAACAAAGCTTTAAAATACTAGAGGCATTGTGTATTATAGCAGTTTCAGTAAACATTCTCTTTTATTTTCTCTGTAATTGCACTGAATTAAACATAGACTTACTTTTTCATCTACTTTTTATAAACAAAACTAGTATATATCTTATAGGTTCAGGTACTAATTGATAATTAGAAATTAAAATGTTTTTTTTATGTGTCCTAAAACTATTTTGACTTAAAAACTGAACAGTGGCCGTTAAAGAGGTAAAACGGAGAGGTAAAGATAACGAGCTCGTGATCAGTGGCATGGTTCGAGTTCTGATTTCAAAAAAGACTATTAATTCCACTCTAAAAGTCCTCTGCTCATTGAATTTGTAAAGCTTCAAATTCCTTGCATCGACGGTGTGTGGAAATTAGGAGAAGAGAAGACAAACTAAATCGCCATCTTCGTCATTATAATATGGTCCAAAATTTCGACATCTTCGAATGTCGAAATTTTGGACTATATTATAATGACGAAGATTGACCAATTGACCCCACTTGCTTCGTTATTAACCAATCCATCAATTAAAAATTCATCTATAATATTTTTTAATTTTTATGACCGTTCAATATTTACGTAACACCATCATTCTGGATAGAAGGTGTTGAAATCTCTCTATTATCAAAATTTAGAACGATCATATTTCGTGTTCTTACTTTTATTATTTTTAATCAATTTCATTTCTGTTATTTTCAAAACTAAAATGATTACTTAAAGTGTTTTAATGTATTAATTTTTTTTTTACATTTTTTATGTAAAATGATATTTTAACACATGGATCAATAAGTTCCGAGACTAACCCAGAAATGGCGCTCGTAGTAAACCAGTAACCAGGTCTTTCTAGAGTACGAACCTTTGCTTGAAACGTGTCAAAATTTTAAGTCGATCGGATCAGAAACAGCTGAGTTATCGAGGTTGGAGTAAAGTCGTTTTGTAGTTTAAAAAATAGAAAAAACCGAGTTTCGTGTTCTGATAAAACATTGTTTTTTAATGGGTAAAAACACCGTGCAAGCGAAACAATGGATTGAAAAATGTTACCCGGACTCTTGTCCATCAAAAGCAACGATTTGTCGGTGGTTTGCCGAGTTTAAACGTGGTCGTACCGACACAAATGACGCGGAACGCTCGGGTAGACCTGTGGAAGCCGTTACACCGGAAAATGTGAGTGAAGTGACAAAAATTATAATGAAAGATCGTAAAGTGAAGCTCCGTGAGATTGCTGAGATGACACAGATATCATATGGAAGTGTATTTACTATCCTTCATGAAAAATTGAGCATGTAAAAGGTTTTTTTCCAAGTGGGTGCCGCGATTGCTTTCGAAAGAACAAAAACAGCAACGAGTCGATGATTCAGAAAGCTGTTTATCGCTATTTACTCGCAACAAAAAAGATTTCTTGCGTCGTTACGTGACCGTAGAACATGGATACATCACTGCACTCCAGGTCAGAGCGGCAGTCTGAGTGGCGCACAGCTGGCGAAACCGTCAAAGTACCCAGCAGTCAGCTGGCAAAGTCATGGCGTCAGTTTTTGGGATGCATGATTTTCATTATTCCTCGAAAAGGTAAATCGATCAACGTGTTATTATGACTTGCTGGTGCGTTTGAAGGAGGAAATCGCAAAAAAACGACCACACAGTCTCGGGACTTATTGATCCATGTGTTAAATATTTTATTGCTTTGGGAAATTTTTCTCCGTCAAATATTTGACTTTCTTAGGATGCTCAAATGTCCTCCAGCACGCAATTGTAAAATAACTGCTCTTGCATTTAACAATTGAATTTACTTACTTTAAAAATACTTACAAAAATGTTTCAAGTTCAACATTGTGATCCTTATATATATGACCAGTGAAAAGTTAAATAGTTTCAAAAACGGAAACATTGTTTTAGAAAATGATTTATTCAAAAATTAAGTTTAAACGAAGTTATCATCAAAATGTTATCAATAAATTAAATCATCCTGCGGCACATCTCTATTACTTAACCCATCTGTCATTTTAAATATCAATTTTATCATACATTTAAGGATTTTAACCTTATTCTAAACACTGATACATCACTTTCAATTAATTAAAATGCACAATAGCAATTCTATGACTAATCTAAATAATTTTCAAAGGCATTATTAATTCTGTACTTCACTATCCCCAGGTGGTATAACAGCTTTTAGGACAAATATCAAAAGTTTCTCTTACCCGGATATTCGGGTCAGTTAACCTATATTAAACTTGTGGTAGTAGCTCCGATTATACCACGTCGGATCATAGCTCCTTCAATATCACATACACATTACAAGTAATCCAGCACACTATTCAATTCCTTCACATTCTTGCCACCCTTTCGGCTACCTCAATTTCAATTTTCAGTCGAGTTAGTTTTCAGTTTTTATTTTTTTTTTTTTTTTTCATTTTGTATTAACTTCTTATCATTAATTCACTACGCTTCTAACGCTTACTTTACTTGCATAATCACGTTTCATTTGGTTGGGAAGGAACTGGCCCCTTAATTATAAAATCAGAAAGTAACCCTAGATGGCTGTTAAGGAAAAGTTCGAGAATAGTTCATGTCACAATCCTTTCAGTCATTGAGGAGTTAAATAGCTGAATATTTTGAAAATGTCGCTTTTTATTACATTGTATTTCATATAAAATAAAAACAAATTTCAAGCAATGATTTTCGTTTAACTTAGCAGAAATTTAAGATAATAGATTAATAAAGTACTGAAGAAATAAAATTTCTGATTAAAAACAAAAAAAATTAAGATGATATTTATCAAAGTGATGTAAAAAAACTGTATCTAAATTAAATTGAATTTCATCCTAAGAAAATCGAGAATTTATTCAAAACTTTCAGAGGAAAAAAAAGTCATATTTCATCTCATCTAAAACAATTTCTTATTTCTAGTTTAAAAGATTATATACATACATTTTTAATACGTTTTTCCCATTCTCGTTATTTTCCTAAAAAGGAAATTGTTGTTTTCATTTTTATGCAATAAGCAATTAAGCATGCCTTTGTTATACACAATTGCGCTGTTTCAATAAGCCATTTATTTGGAATATTCTATTTTAAATCGTTTTTTTTTCTATAACGTGTTTTTCGTTCATGTAGAGTAGTAAAAATCGTACTTCTTCAGCAGAACCATTTACAAGGGCCTGTAAAGAAGATGCTTTTGAAGGACAAATGATTGCAATTGCTTATTAAAATCTCAAAACACGAAAGCTATTGATACGCCAATGAGAGGACTTGAGACCTCCACCAGATTTAAGGTGCAATAGCCACTACGCGGGCGGGTCTTTAGCGGCATAAAAACTCGAAATCGCAATTCGACGAAAACAGCGCTGGTCACTAATCCGTGACCGTCGGGTCCAGTTGAAGAACAGACTTAACAACGACTGGTGATTAAATATACTCCAAGTTACGGGCGCACCGTTTTCCTAATGGAGAGTAGATGGTCCAACTACTTTCAGTTTACGTCGACAATCAATTACGTTTACAACAATCAATTACGTTTACAACAATCAATTACGTCAATTTACGATAATCATTTACGACAATCACCTACTTCGTTTAACGTTTCAATTAAAGACAGGCACCCATAGTTACTTGTATTTACCCTCTTGGACTTGAGAGCCCTGATGTCTTAATAATTCTAACATAATGTAAAAAATTAGTCTACATTAAATATTGTCTTGTGATTTGACGAAATCTGATTTTATTTTTAAAAAATTCTTATACATATTTTCCTTATCATCGTCTCACTTCAGAATCGTTCACAAGAAGGATTTTAATAAAAGATTCCTCGACACTCATTGTACACAGTATTTAAAATACTAATTAACGTACATCGACCTGGACGAGAAGATCCCTGGCCTCACCCCTACAGTAAAAGAGTTCACTCCGTCACCGAGAGAAAAAGGAATAGTGAAAGATACAATGTAACGGATTAATACCTTAAGGGATTCTTTTTTTTTTCCTTCACAAAATCGATCCAAAACAAATCTCATACATTTTTAACGTATTTTATTATTTCATTTTATATTTGTAAATAGGAAAATATTATTAAATTTTGTACTTTAACAATTTTCATTATTTAGAACAATGTTTTCTGCTTATAAAATAATTTTTTCCCGGTAAGTTGTATTTCCACCCTACATGAGCACCGAACAGGGAAGTTGATTTTACAGTTATGCATTAAAAATTCAATTAATTTACAAATATTTTCCGTTACATCACCTACAATTACAATAGCTTGTGCTTAATTTTCTTGCTTACCCCTATGTTACCATATTGATTTTAAAAAGTAGAAAAAGGTACGGACAAAAAAGCAAAAACTATAGAGAAATCATATTACTCGTAATGAATACGGGTGTTGTTTTCTCGCAACCATGACTCATTTGAGAAAAACTGCGAACAAAATGAAGTCATTTTTCATTAATGAGAGTTCAAAAGATATGAAGTCATATTAACAGATTTAAAAATGGAATCTATATTATCGTATATTCAAAGGCATTATCAATACTTTTTTCAATAATTTATCTCAAATTACCAACGCTTTATTCAGGACACAACCAGTTTATGACTAAAATGAACCTTTATCAAATGAACGTCTCCCAACTATAAAAATTTCCTTCAAGTCAAACGACTCAGTCCATCCTATAATTACATAGTAAGTTATATAAATTCAATTTATAAATATTTGTTGAAAATGATTTTAGTAGCCTGACCCATCGATAGATGGGGTCAAATCAAATCTAAAGTAACTTTATCTTTTTGAATAAAAGTTAGTTTTCGTTCCTTAATTACATTCCAGAATCCAAAGCGTAATGAACTAACTTAAGGTTTCTTCAACGCGAATGATGTGCTATGTCAAGGGTTCTTAAAATCTTAGGTGGCCACGTTAGCTTAGTGGTCATGGTCACGAACTCGCTGCCGGCGGTTTTCGCCGAATCGCGGGTTCGAGCCATGATGTCACTAAAGACCCGCCGTTTAATTGGAGCTGATGCGCATTAAATCTTCCAGAACCCAAAGTCCACCCATTGGAGTAGTGTGGAAGTTAGGAGAGAGGGTGAAAGCTCAGGTGTCGTCCTCGTCCCTTGACCGAGGTTCAAAATTACGAAGTCCGTTGCCAATAGCCTTCATGTTGCTTCTGTGCTACGTTAATAAGCAATCAATGATTCAACTGCTAGATTCTTCTTGGGCGGCTAACCCATCAGAGCGTCACTCTTTCACCACATTAACTCACCATCCCCTGCAAGATTTCAGTACTGCTTGCAATGTGGGAAATTTAACCATTTCTCTTTCCCTAGCCGATTCAATTAAATGAATCACTCCCTGCTATCTCACAGGGCTTCACCATACAGTTGTATAGGCTAGCCTTTTGCTATGTACAGAGTTAGCCCAGAAAATCAATTACACTGATAGATTTTAATTTTTCGATAGTTTTTGAAATTTAATTTATATTTTTAATGATAGCTATGATGAATTGTTACTTCCTTCTTATGAAGAAAAGAACTCCTCAACTCAAACTCCTTTATCCATCTATACTCATAATTACTTATAACTTCCGTGTTTTCATATTCTTTTTTATTTATATTGATTCTAAAAAAAGTTTTTTGTTTGTAAAAGGATCATTCCGTAGCCTTGAGAGTTAATGAGAAATGTTAATATTTAATGACAAAAAGTTTTACAATTGTTTCTGTCAACTCATATATCAATGAAATCTTAATATGAATTTATCGACATTTACTACATTTACTCGAGAACCAATTAAGCTTTGGAAATAACCAAATAAAGGTGAGGCAGAGAAATTCAATGCAGATATTTAGAAATTTCTGCACAAGACATCTGGAATATTTACAATATTAGGAATTGTAGAATTAAGGAAACCAAATGAAATTTCATAAAATTTAAATATGAGGAAGTAAAGTACAATAAATTCATTAAATCAACTGTTGGATAATTTTATGTTTCTTTCCCTTATGTAATAGCAATAATCTAGTTTTTAATTCAATATTTCACTTTTACCAACATATTTTGAAAATGTTACAGAATTATAATGTCAAACAATTTGTTTTCCATTGAATAATTCAAAACACACACACACACACACACACATATATATATATATATATATATATATATATATATATATATATATATAATAAACTGAAATAATTATTATAAGTTTTGTTTTTATTTTTAAAAAATTTCATTTCATTCAATTCTTAGCCAATAAAAGGTAGAAGCAACAAATCATATTTTATGTTATGAATTTCTATTTTATAGATTTAAATTTAATTAATAAGAACATTTTAGAGAATTAAAGAAAAGTTTACAAAAAAAGTTTCTATTAAATAAAGAATATTACATATTCTTTATTTAGTAGTAGCTTCAGAATTGCTAAGATTTGTAGGATTCGTAAATTTTATCCTTATTTTATACAATCAATCAATCGATCGAGTTGATTGGAGATTTATTTTATGAAAACACGCCCCCGCCCCCACACACATATATTGGATCTGGAGTTTATAAAACGATTCTATCAATTGCAGGTAGATAAGAGTTTCGTAACTCTATTTATATTTCTTGGTTTTTAAATAGGAATAAATATGAATATTTAGTTTTTTAACAGATTATTTCAATTGGGCTATAAGGAATTTTCATTCTTTTGTTTATTCTTTTTTTTCTCTTTTTTTTTTCTTTTTTGGTTTGATTACCTTGGAAAATAAAGTAATTAACTATTTTGTTTTTCAGTAATTATGAAGGGTTAGATCTGTAATACTAGTATAAGCACGAATTCTCAATCCCACGCCTGAGAGACCATTTGTATCACTTTATTTCCATTTTTTATTTTACTGTCTTATTTTTCTTTTTTATTTGTTTATTTTTTGTATTTTTGAGTGGTGTTTTTGTCTTACTATTACTATTATATTAAATATTTATAAAATATATATTTATAAAAGTTTGGTTTTATTTATACGTATTGAATGTAGTTAAATTCTATATTGCTATAATTCGGTAATTTATTATTAGATTGCATATATATTTATTAGGCATTCTTGTATATTTTTGTTTAATACTATACTTACAGAATTTAAAGACTCGAATTAATTTGAATGTTCTATTTGAAGCATTTCTTGAGTAGTATTGAAACTCAAAATTTTCAGGGTTAGAACAAAATAATTTTGAGACATGCAGCTTTTTATTTATCAGAACTAAATACGTTATTACCAGTGAAAAGTTTTTTAACACCTTTGTTGTTCCGATTGTGAATGTTGCCATCTATAGAAAAATAATAACGATTTTAAGTTGTCACTGAAACGAAACTGTTATAAAGTTTGTTTGGTTGTACAAACTTCTGGTACAGAATCCTGAAGGAAATGTCAAACGTAAAGTATTTTAAAAGTAATATACGAAGTTTTGTATTTAAAATGTAATATTATATATCACCTATTATAAATAAATTTAAATGCGATCTAGTTAAATAGTTACGTAAAGTGTAATTTATTATAAAAATATACAACTATTTATACAAAATACAAACAGCTGATACGATATATTATAGGACATCAGACACAGAGCTCTGAATTGATGCATTTGAATTATTGTATATGCACATTATTCACAATTGTATTCACATTTTATGCTTTTAAATGCTTATTTGAAAGAACTTGTCTCGAGCAGATGCTCCCAAATGTGTGGTTAAAATATATTCAGTGATACATAAAACATATTTTCAAATTTTTTCAGAAGCAAAAATGACGTTTTTCCTTAGTGGAAACAGATATATATTCTCTTAACCTGAATTTCTCATAAATTAAATTACATAAAATATACATTTATACTTTCAAATTACCAAATTCCTAAAAATGGTCAATTATTCTCACGTTACATTTTTGTTTATTTATTTATTTAATTTTTGAAAAAATATTTTTGCCAGCAACTTTCTGTAATAAAGTAAGAAATAATAATGTTGAGGATCTCATAATATTAACTTCATGAAAATACCTCACTAATATTCGTATTAATACCTTTAATATATATATACTGTGTTAAAAAAATATACTCCTTGAAAATTTTAGTGCCCTTAAGTTGGAACTTTAATTTGTTTTGGAGTTTTCGTTAGAAAAGGTTTATTCATTGCGAATATTAATTTATTACAAAATTTATATTTGTGAATTCTGAAATAAATATTGACTAAAAAATTGTACAAAATAATAAAGATAATTTCAGGAGCATTGCCATTATTAAAAATAATGCTTATACAGTCAAAGATATTGAAAAACAAAATGTATACTACTTATAGCTATAATTCTGAAGATCTTTATAATTCTACTGAGACGGATCTTATAATTCTAAAAGAGATTTGTATGAAACTTGATATTAATAAGGTTATATTGAATAAGAAAAATTATACTACATGGTTATTTTAGTCTTTAAAGAAAAAATATTTTTTAGTTATAAGGTATATAAACAGATTAAAGTTGTAACACAAGGTGGGCCTGCAAGTAGCTGTTTAGTCAATATTTATTTAAACTTTTATCACATAATTTCTTATGATTACAGTTTAAAAAGACTGAACGAGTTTAGTTTTAGTTTAGTTTAGTTTTTATTACCGTCGCACTAGAAGCAACGCGAGGGCTATTGGGGACGGACACGTAATTTTGAACCTCGGTCAAGTGACGACGACGACACCTGAGTTGGCACCCCCTCTCCTAATTTCCCCACCACGCCAATGGGAAGACTCTGGGCCTCGACAGATTTAACGTGCATCAGTCCCGGCTACACAGAGGATCTTTAGCGGCCAAGGATCGAACCTGCGATTGAACAAAAACAACCGGCCACGATTCCGGAACCATGACCCCTAGGCTACCGTGGCCACAAAGGCTGAACAGGAGTCTCTCAATAACTTCATAGAAATTCCAAGAAATTTTACTCACAGCATCGAAAAATATTAGCTTTTAATAAGCATAGTGATTCACTAGACAGCTATCTGAGTCTCACTTACTCGTATTCGTGATCATGATGCCTTCCGCTCTTTAAAAATTCATCATCATAGTTCCATCGGCTTCTTTATACAGATGGCAGCACCCAATTGAAACAGCAATTTACCTCAATGATCCAATCTGTCTTCAAATGGAAGAATTTTTTTAAAAACCCTCTTATATAGACGATATTATTTTCTTTCAAATTGGTGATGAAATCAAATTTAATCCTTTTTTTTAATCCCGAATTTTAAATGTCATTGCATCTAATGTTAATATATAAAGGAAAAATATTTAGATATTATTTAAAGTAGATCATAACATGTCTTTTAATACGTATGATAAAAGGGAACTTTTCTTCTTTCCGATTCATTAAGTTTCTTTATTTTAAAGTTAATTAAGTCTGAATAATTTAGGAATATAATTTATAATATTATATTCCTTAAATATTATACTAATAAATAAAACACAAAATATTTACAATGGTTTGATAAATCCAAAACCAGTTTCAGAAAAGTTGATTTCCTTTAACTTTGTCACATAATTTGTACATAATAATTATAGTTCAGTTATTTTTCATTTTAACCTTAAAAAAGATTGTAAATTTTTTTCTTCTTGGAATTTTAGTTTTTCAGCTTAGGTATTTTTATCTTCCTTTCCTTCCTATTTTTGGTTTTTTTTGTATTGCAGTATTCAAAAAACTCCCATCTCTTCTGGTAGACAGAGAACATTGCCACATTTTCTGTATTATTTTGTGTGGAAATTTATGTTCCCAGGCCACTGAAACCTAACGCGCTTCAGCTACGTAACATCCAGCCTTCTATCTTTGAACTGATTAGATCACGGCATTGACCTTTGAGGCATATATGAACATGTGCGTGCGTGCGTGTGTGTGTGCGGTGCGCGTGTGCGTGTGTGCGTGCGTGCGTGTGTGTGTGTGTGTGTGCGTGCGTGCGTGCGTGTGTGCGTGCGTGCGTGCAACCGACTGTTTGCAGAGAACCTTTTCGGCCAGTAACCTATTCCTTTGACCTGTTCTTTTTTTCTTCATCCGCACCTTTTTTTTTTTTCATCCATATCATTGATTTAATTTCATCGTGATCGTCAGGATTGTAAGACGTTCCACTACTAACCTGTCGTAACCATATCCAGAAGTAACCTTATATCCTTTATGCCTCATTTCTGATTTTTCATAAATATTTGTAATCATTCATGATTCTATCTGATCCTTGATATCTGGTAAAATAGCTCTGTATCCATCGATGATTTGATCTTCATCGACTATAAGCATGGGGTTTTTTTTTTTTTTTTTTTTTCATTTATTCTCATCTTTTGTATTGACGTTTATTCTTCGTATTCTTCTTATTAATCCAAAAAAATCATACGCAACTCCTTTCCTTGTATTCTGAACCTTATTTAAATCCTGATTTCCAAATAGTTTTTTAATTATTTGCCATTACAGAAATATAATTTGACTTATTACTACGGTCATGTGTGTGTGTATGTGTGCGTATGTGCGTGCGCGCGTGTGTGTGCGTGTGTGTGTGTGTGTGTGTGTGTGTGTGTGTGTGCGTGTGTGTGCGTGTGTGTGTGTGTGCGTGTGTGTGTGTGTGTGTGTGTGTGTGTGTGTGTACAAAGTTTCTGAATTATTATTTTTACTATAAATGATAATAATGTGCAATCAATTAATTTAATACTGAAAACGAGGCATCTTGAATGGGGAAAACCAAACCTTTTATAACAGTGTTACTGCGTATATAAATCTTTCAAGAAAAGGAAACAAAAAACATACTAGTATGGTAAGGGGATCTAATTTGAATATTCTTATAGCTATTATTTGGAAGACAATTTATTATTAATGAGTTTTAAATTTTATTATTACTTTTTTAGAGATCTTCTTTTTCTACACTTACATAAAAACCGCGAGATGTAAAGATTTGTACTTATCCACATCGTACATGGCGCCATTCCGCATATTAATGTGGAGATCGAACATATGGTTCATTACCCTAATTATACTCTAATAAGCTTCATTCCGGATTCAAAAAGGTTGTTAACCACGATATTATGATCGAATTCATTTTAATACCCCTAATACTCAACAAATCAGTTACGAAAATTAAATAACTACATTCTTTTTATGAGGCTGTATTCCCATTTGATGAGAACTTTTGTTATCCGAAGAAAGAAAAAAAAAGGATAAGTAAATAAACGAAAAAGTCAAAAATCTTGCTTGATCATTAAAAAGCAATTTTGAATAATATCCATGCAATTTGGATTAAATGTATTTGATTCATTGTTTTTTTTAATTGAGAAACAAACTTCATTAAAAGATGGAAAATATTTATTATTTTAAACCTCTTATCTCCTTGATTTAAGTCATGTATTTCTTACAGAGGAGAGAATTAAACTTTGTTTAAGATGATATTTTGGAAGTAATAAAATTCACATAATGCCCATTATGTTTGTCTATTATAGAAAATTGCCAAAAATACTGCATTGCTTTATGATTTGTTTTTATTTTCCCGTTTAGAATGTTCCAAATATATTCTCATAAGTTGGAAAAAATCCGCAGTTAGTATTAAAGTTTTTAAGCGACACTGCGAAATCTAACAATGCTACTGTATTCAAATGTAACAGTAATAATAAAACAGTATCTTAATGTTTAGTAAATTAATTGAAAATTAATTTACTAAACATTAAGTTGAACACCTACCAATTTTCTAATTTTATTTTTTTTTTTTTTTTTTTTTTTTTTTGTATTTTAGTAACACTAAAAATTTCAGAAACACTACGCCATTACATGAAAATCAAAATATTTCAATTACTTTTTGTTATTTTTACTCACATACGCACTTAATTAGGGAATATTTTAATTCAACTCTTATCAATAACGCATTTTTAGGAACTTTTTTTCACCAATTTGAAAATTAACTTTTATTAAGAAATCTTCAATTATTATGTAGTCATTTTATTTTTATTTTAGCTTACATGTGTATATTTTTCATTAATGAATCACTACCAAATCATTTTCAATTTATTTTATCAAACTTCCTCAAATCGTAATTATCTTCGCGTAACTGACATTTGTTGATCTTTGATTGATTTTGATTAACACCACGCTTAGGAGTAACATGAAGGGTGTTGGCACCTGAATTCGTAATTTTGAGCCTCTGTCAAGTGATGAAGACAACACTGAAGCTGGCATCCCTTCTCTAAACTTCTACCCCACGCCAATGGGAAGACTTGGTTCCTACATAGATATAGCGTGCATCAGCCCCACCACACGGCGGATCTTTAGTGGCATCAACAATGGAACCCGCAACGGAAATAACGCCACCCATTAGTTCGCGACTATGACCAATAGGCTATCGCAATCACCAACATTATTTCGTCAGCAAACCTTCTTATTTTATTCCCAGAACAGTTTTCATTTAAAATACTTTCTCTAACTTTACCGCCTATTTAAATCTTAAATTTTACTTCTTAAATAATTAAATACTTTTCACATTAACTTAAGTATTTGTATAAAATAATTTCGTATTATGTACGACATGTTTCCCAATCCTCTTAAAAATATATCTAATGACTCTTAAAAATTAAAATTAATTTACCAGACAGCAAAAACATGTAGTAGCTTCTACTTAAGAAACTGAGCACATTAATTAGGATTAAAACATGAAAAGTTTCCATCATTTTTCAGAAGAGCTGTAAGTTTAATTATCTAAACTTTCGTAATAACATCTTTTAAAATGAGTTTAACGTTTTTTTTTAACATTACGAACAATATGAAATTAACTTGCTGTTTAAAAGTTTGTCGAAATACCTGTATTAAAAAAACTCGTAACTCGAGAATTTGATGACAGTCTAAGACGGCAGAAATATGTCTTTTGAAAGGTGAAATGTTTTATTTTTGCATTAATTATAAACTTAAGAAATAATCTTAGTTTCATGAAAAGTCGCCAGGTTCTGTTCAAATCTAAATTTTTAAGTACTTATATTACATATATATTGGTTTCCAATGAATACTCTCAGAACTTTAGTTTCTAATTTAATTTCTTACAATTTTCACTCTTTTCAAAACAGATTCGTGATTTTTAATGTTGTTACGAATTTTGTAAATATTTTTGCTTAAACTAATGCATATATATCGTAATATATTTAAAAGTATAAAGCATCAGGTGCAGAAAACCTCAAATGAAGACAGCGTTTTAACCAATTTCAGCATCCTTTTTTTGGTATCTGTTTGCATGGAAAATTGCCAAACACGGCAAAATATCGCTAAACTGGAGTTTATTTGGCAACAATTTAGCCGCAGTTGATTTTGAGAATACTGGCTATTCTTCCAGCCTCTCTTGACGCTTTGGCTACGGTAGCTTAGTGGTCATGGTCACGAACTCACGGATGGCATTGTTTTCGTCGACTAGTTGGTTCGAGTTAAATCTGGTCAAGGTACCAAATCCTCCTATTGGCATGGTGCAGAAGTTTAGAAAGCGAGGTGTCACCACAAGTGTCACCCTCGTCACTTGATCGAGGTTCAATAATTGCGAGGTCTGTCACCAGCAGCCCAAAACTAAATTTGAATTTTTATTCCAAATCGGATTTAATTACTCACTTCTAAACAGGTCATGGTCCCTTCAATTGTTATTTAAATCGTTTTAATTTGAAATATATAAATTTATGTTCCTGTGACTCTGTTACAGATGCTGACCGCTGACTTTTTTTTCTATTGTTCTTTTGCGAAAAGTTTTCATTTAAAATATCTTGCTGCTTAAGCGAAACCTATTTGGCCGAAGTGTTTGTGGAAAAATCGTAATTTGCATTTCAAGCTTAAATTCTGTATTCTTATGACTCGTAAAATTATTCAACACATTTCATAATTGTTTCAATTTTACTTACTGTGTGCTAATACTTGTATACCTTGTTTTTTTTTTTTTTTTTTTTTTTTTTTTTTATATATATATTTTTTTATTCAGCGCTTCTTTACTGAATATTTCAAGTTTCCTTTTTTGTGTGCATTACATGTACCAACGCTATGGCTGACAATCGCCGACAGGCTAATTGTGGATGTAAACCATAGTGTCAGCCTCCCTTGAAGTATTAGAACTCTGACGTCACACTCTGTAAACATATTGTTAGCTTTTATTTTCCATTGTTACTTTTGTTGTTCTTTGCTCCAATATGTACTGTTATATCTTAAACTCTATTGTTGTAAAAAAAAATTCTTTTTGCCAGTAAAGGCTGAATACGGCGATGGTTGTATCCAGATGGGACAGTTAGTAACTTTAAGACCTTTGGGTGATCTTGGTACCCTTGGCATTCTGCTAGTAGCCTTCGAGTTGCTTCTCAGTGCAACATTAATGAAAATCGCTTAATTATCTCGTCTCTTCTGGAACTCCCTTGATACTTAGTGACGATGGCCCAGGAGTATATAAGGAATCAGGGAAGTCAGAGTCGAAAGGTTTTAAGAATGATCGCTGAATGATAAAGTATTTACTATCTCTGTGAGACTCCATTCACCTAATTGTAAATGCGAGCGTTGTACACTAATTAATATCACATACTCTCCGCAACTGCTAATAATATGTAATAAACTTTTGTTAGAGATTATCATAAGAGTGAATGACAATATTTTTAATGGCGCAAGAGCCAGGTGTGGCCATACTGCGCCAAATCAGGCAAAGTTATGATCTAGACGTGTGAAAAAAAATTGTGAAAACGTAAGAATTGGTTGATAAGAAGGAATGTCGAAAATAGTGTAGGATGGCTAGGATATCCCGGGGATGAGATACGTCACCCGTGTTTACCGAAAACAATAAACACCATGGGAAAGAAAAAGATCACTGGAGAGCCTCAGGGTCAGGATGTCCGTACTAACCAAAAGAGGGCAAGCGCTTGAGATATCGATTATCACAAGAACAAGAATTGTTTTATGTACCCTAAATCAGAGGTTCTTAAACATTTTAGTCTTCTAATTCTACTCCCACGCTTAAAAATTTCGAACGATCCCCCCCCCCTTACAACCACAAGTACACATGAAAAAAAATATTTTTAATTTCTAATTTAATTTAGAAATTAATTAATTAATTAACTTAAATTCTAATTTGTTTAATTTTTAATAAAATTCTATTGTTTAGTTAAAATGAAACATTCGTAATTTTTATTATCTATGGATAAGAAATAATTCCATCACACAATAAAAATAAAATGATATTATCTACAAACGTAAATAAGATAATTTTTCATACAATAATTATTGAAATAAATATCAACCACTGTCGAATAGAACAGTAAAATGCAATCTTATAATATTCTTGTGACGAAACAGAAACAACTGATTACGCTTTAAAAAAGCTTTCACACTAGTCACAGCAGCGGTTGCCGAGATTTAATCGCTTGTGTGGCGCTGGGCGTTACGTATTATGCGTTCCAATCATATTTTGATTCCAAAATGTGCTAAAATTACAACGCGACATCTGTATAATAATGCATATACTGATATTTTTTTATTATGTGAATATGATTTACAACTCAATTTAATTAGTATTGTGATTTTATAATTGCCCTGCATAAAAAATATAATATATTAAAGATAATAAACAGATTGTGATTTGTGTTTCTTTAAAGTCACTCTCTCTCCTGCATTTAAATTCAGATTTCATTTTAGGATCCCATTTAGGCTCACTACCTATATTTTAAGAAGCGCTTCCGTAAGAGAAGCTCATTACAATATTAAGTCTTATAGTTCAACCTTCATATAGTAACAGAAAAACAGGCTGAAACAATAGGAAAGAGAGGAAATTTAAAAAGTTGGTAAAAAGGGCTCTAAATAATGCTTGTAATTAAATTTCCTTTTTCATTGAGAGTTATATCAGTAGAAAACCGTTTTATTAAATTCTTAACGCTTCCAAGTCAAGTGATGTGAAGATTATGTTCGTCTGGATAAGGGAACAAAAATTCTTGAAAATGTTAACGCAAATGAAACAATCAACTTACAATGTTAATTACAAACTCAAATCGCTTTCTGGCAGTAATTCCAAGCATTTGAGGTACCAAACAATGGCTTAGTTACTATAGAAGAAAGAATAAAAATACTTGAATCAGTAAGTAATGTAGCAGTTACAGTAAACATTCTTTCATTTTGTTAGTAATCACGCTAAATTAAGCATTGCATTACTTTTATTTCTTCTTTTTGTAAATGAAACTAAGCATTGTATATCTTAATAGTTCATACATTTTAGCTTATTAGTAATTGTGGAATAATAAAATGGTTTTCAAAAGCTCAAAAGAGTTTCATTTTATTTGAAGTTTTTAATGAATTTTTATTGTAAGAATGTATTAGCGCGAAGAATGAGTGAATAAAACAGTTATGGATTATGCCGCAAGGCCAGATATGGCTAACATGAGCCAAAGATTTATTTAACCTTTAACCTACACAGATAAAAGGAAGAAAAAAGTAAAAATAACACCGGTAGAAAACGAGTTTTTTAAACATTGGTTTTCTTTCAAACTTCTCACTTTGCTTAACATAATTTTTATATATTAAAATTTTAACAGGAGATAGTAAAATTTACTGGCTTCAATAATCAAATGTTTCACGTTGTAAACAATTGGAATTATGTGTAAAATATAAATTCTTTAGGTAATTAATTTTAATCAATTAATTTTTATTAATTATAGTTAAATTATCGTATTGTCATCCAAAACAATCGTGTATCGAAAATTTCACCTCAATTGGGCCCTTTAAAATGTGATAAAAAAGCTTTTAAAGTTTTGACCCAGACATACAATATGAGTTGAAGGAAACCCATTAATAATTAGTTGACAAGATAGATGTTCGAAATTAGAGACAAATTGTTAGGGTACCAGGGTTCACGTCACTCATGTTTACAAAAAACAATAAACCACAGGGAAAGGGAAAAGATCATAAGGATACCTCTGGATCATGATTAATGTACTTACCTACGGAAAATAAACCTTTGAGGGCTTAGAATAAAAAAATTATTGCCTTTACCATCAAAATTGAACAGTGGGCGTAGTAGCCGAGTGATCATTTTCGCGAGCTCGTGGCCTGTGTCGTTTCAGTCGAGCCGCGAGTTCGACTCTTGAAACCACTTAAGACCCGTCATTTAGCGAGGAGATGCACGTTAAATGTGTCGAAACTCAAAGTACACGTGTTATTGTGGTGAGTGGCTGCTTGTGGTGAGTGGCTGCATGGGAACCGTCCTTGTCACTTGACCGTGGTATGATCGTAGGACTGACAAGCAAACGCATGAATGGTGTCTTAATAATCGATCATTTCTTATGGGGTTTCGTCGTCAATGACGTTCGTGTTCAGACGCGTAACTAGTGTTTTCAGCATCCGGGGACAACTGAAGTTTTTTCGCGCTCTCTTGTTTTCCAAAATGCAATGGAGAAGGGAGAGAGAATTTTTAAAAATATATTTAAAATTATAGTATTTTAACGGAGTCTCCTCGTGCAACATTTCCCTAATCTCTGTAATGTTAAAAATTGCAAAGTTTAAGGAACATTGTTTAAAAACTGACTGATCGTTCAGACACCATTTTTGAGGGCATTTATTATTATTATTTTAGCTAGAAATTTTTCAAAAACTTTATTCAAAAAAATTACAGGTTAAAATGCATTATAACATTCATTTTTTTTAAACCTTTTACGTGTTACTCACATATGAATATCTTAAAAGAAAACTAAATAAATTTTTAAAAAACGCTCTCATTAAAATAGTTACAACAATGCAATAAAGGAACATTAAAAAATTGTTGATTGTATTAATAATAAAATGCCCCTTAAACTTGATCATTTTTAACATTATGTAGATGGCGAAAAAGCTGCTTGAAAGAACTCCCTTTAGAAAAAAAAATCATATTTTTTTTATTTTAAATATTTTAACTGTACAGCACTTTCATGAGCTAAATTTATGTAGATAAAACATTGTAAAATAATATAACAATAGTGACTCTAAGATATAATTATTCTAAAATATTATTCAAATATAACATTGTAGAAATTGAACATTATATTAAAAATAATATTATAACCTGAAAAAAGGAAGTTGGTATAAAGTTAAAAAAAATATTTTGTTGTATAGTAATTTAAATGTAATTATTAACGTTAAAAAGAAATTTACAAGAATTTTCTGCCCCAAATTTATCGATTACTTCATAAAAATGAAAGATGGGGATAACTTCCCATTCTCCGTTCAGCAAAACCAAGGCTGACATTCTTCCCTGGGCCATGGGTATCTCATATATGAAAAGATACGTTCTTCGAAATCGGAAAGAGACAGAGCTCACAGGAAAAAGATATCATCATATTCATGGTGTGCTGGACTGAGTACGCGAATGTTTTTCCTATTTAGTTTTTCTTGCATTTAAGAATGGAAAACATTTCATTTTAAAATTTCTTAGTATCAAATCGGCACCTCCTGAATGGTGCACCCGAAGAGAGATGTCCGCTTTCTCTAGCTACACAACTACACGTGTTGCTTCTAAGTGCTATATTTATTAGCTATCGAGTATATTAACGATGTTGTTCGTAATCTCTATTTGGATTATATTAGGACTAATTTAAAAATAATTCACCAAACTAAATAAATATTTCAAGTATGCGAGAAATGAATTTCAACTTGTCAAGTTCTGAAGATAGGTTATTAAAATTATTATTATCAAAAGAGTTTTCTATAAGGCGGATTAAGCTTTAATACATGTAAAACCATTATTAGTCTTATAAATTACATTCCTTCAATCTCATCTCAGCTTTGATGTCGTTTTAAGGTTCACGTATTGAAATAATGTAACTGATATGTTTCGATGTTGCAATTATGTCTAGAGGAATTAATTTATTTCGAGGTACTTATAATAAACTATGCAAAGATCCTTTCAACTAGGTGACTTAATCTAAGTTAAATTAATATGACTGAAGAAGGATTAGTTTCCAAAATAATAATATTACTCATCGTTCCATCCCAGAAACAAGTGCCTCCATGAATTTAAATTCTGCGGAATTTTTTTTAAGTAAATTATGTAGTTTATATATTTGCCTCTTTTGGTTAATTAAGTATGTGATGTAAAATATACTCTTCATAAGCCATTAGATATGGAAAACGTCAACACTGAATGAATTATTCTGTTTTAAAAAGCATTTCTTTTCTCCACGCTAAAAAGAATAATTATACAATTTAGCAAACTCAAATACAGAACACGTAAAAACAATTGAAGCATTTTTTTATGCCGATATGGAATTTAACGGAACTTGATTTTATCAAGCTTCTTTTCTAAGTATCTTAAAATAATTTTTATTCGTAATGCAGTGTTCCCATCCCTTCCTTGCAATGATTCAAAAGCCTCCTCTATGCGGCTCTGGTAATACCGTCCGTGAGGAGAGAGAAAGAGAATTTTCTTACGAGATTTTGGTAGCATGAGAGCAATAACAGTAGGCTTCCCTGGCAGTGCTACAAGTATTTTGGTGTTAAAATAAAGTTTTTATGTTTCAAAATGTCATGATTCATTTCACTATATCTTTGAACCGTAAGCAAAATTAAACATACACTCTGCTTAGTTCATTTGGTCATAAAAGAACAAAACAGCTTCATACAGGATTTATTTAGAGGGTGTGTCCCAAAAGTAAGTTGAATAAGTCCAGGGGGGGGAGATTTATTGCAGATAAAGGTAAAAGCAACTGAAATTCTTCAAAGTAGCTTCCTTCCGCATCCGTACACAGGCGCCAGCATTTTCCCAAGCGCTGAACGCCCCGAAATGGTGGCCCTTAAATTCCGTCTGGATTCTTGGGAACAAGAAGTAGTCTGCTGGTGCTAAGTCGGGGCTGTACGGCGGCTGGGGCAGTGTTGCCACACCACGTTTCGCTAAGTACACCGTGACAATGAAGGTGATGTGCGATGGCGTGATGTCATGATGAAGACGCTAAGTGTTGGCGATCTCCTTCCTGAAGCATTTTACTCTGCTCTGGAGCCTTTTCGGGACTTCCAAGTAATAATGACTGTTCACTGTTTGTCCTTGTGACACAAACTCTGAGTGAACAATGACTTTCTTGTCGAAAAAAAAAAGGATGAGCATGACCTTCACTCAGCCTTTGCTCATTTTCGCCATTTTTGACTTGGTGAAGCTGGTGTGTGCCATTCAATACTTCGTCTTTTTGACTCCAGGACGTACTCGAAAACCAATATTTCGTTATCTGTAATCACAAATCATATTATCCAAAAGATACGAATCACTTTCCCACTGCTCCAAGAGGTCACGCGAAATTGTTACACTTGCAGCTTTCTGTTTCATCGAAAAGCACCTGAAGGGACCAAGTTCGCGCAAATATTCCGCAAGCCCAAATTTTAAGAAAAAATGCGATGCACAGTACTTTTAAAGATTTTACACTTCTCTACCAGGATTCTTACACTCAGGCGTCGATCAGAGTTCAACATGTCCCTCACTTTCTTTACATTTTGATAGGAATGTGACGTTGACGGGTATCCAGAGCGGTCTTCGTCCTCGGCATCCTCTCTGCCCTCCCGGAACATCTTGTGCCAGCGGTAAACTATATTTTGGGACATGGTATTATCGCTATAAGCTTCTCTCAGTTTGAGCCCGTTTTCTTAAGCGCAACACTGGTCCTTGAAACGCGGCATCTTTAAATTCCGACGAGTCACTAAAATAAGGGTTTGAACTTGCGCACTTTAGAACAGCCTGCAGACCACTAACTTGGGTATCATTGGCTTCCCGAAACCCCCACCACCTTTCCGTCACTGTACGCGTATTGCTAGCGACTTGCTTCAGCTGCACGAGGTCATTGAACTTACTTTTGGGACACACCTTGCAGTGTATGTGCGTGAAGGAGACTTTTATAATGAAAGGCTATCAACACTAAACACTAATTTGTCAATCACACTACTTTTCAATAAAATTAGTTTTGAAATTACAAAACAAGTGGATACGTTTTAAAAAAATAGATGAATATTTAATTTTTTTTTTTTTTTTCCTTTTTTTTATATTTTTTATTTAAACAGACAAACTGAATCAAAGTATTTAATCAGTCTCAAAATAGAAAATAGTGTAACATTTGCATTGTGTTTACTTTCAGTAATATAATATTACGCTAAGAAAACACAGCCTTTTTAAGTGTATCTCTAGTGGAGAAATTCAACCCCAATTCGCCATGTTTCTTCAGAAGCGATACCAAATTTCTTATTGAATTCGATCAAGTATTTGTTAAACTTGCTCAAGTAGAAGCGAATCTCAAAATTACTAAAGTATTGATGAATTACTAATATCACGGAATGAATTTAAAGACAATTGTTCGAAATCAATAACATATCCTATATTCCTATTGGTATTTGTGTTGAAATCAAGTGGGAAAAACCATTTAAAACATTTTAACAATTTATTTCAATCTTCAAGGTTTGGTTCAAAATGAGACTTACAGAAATTTGGTAGAAAATATTCATATCTTTAATTCTCCCTGAAGTCACTACAGGCTTTTCCAAAAAAGAAATAGATTATTAAAAATAGTTTTTTGTTGAAGGTCATTCTTAATAGTCTCGTAATGATGTATCTCATAATGATTTCTGTTTTAATGACGGGATCAGTATGGATGATAAAAAATATTTGAAAAAACTTTACCTAAGAGAGAGAGAGGAAGAATTAATAAATATTTAAAATAGAATAAAGTTTTTTTTTTTTTTTTTTGTTGGGAAAATTGTTTTTAAATGAATTTTTTTTTTTTTAAAATTTTAGAGTTTTATTTTTTTTTTTTTTTTGTTCTTTTTATTCTTAAAAATAAGTCATATTTCCTCTGACTCTTTCCTTTTAAAGATTAATGAAGCGAGACATCACTACTCTTAATTTTCTCTTCCTCGAAATTTCCTGTTTTTGAATTAATCTGGAAATGGAATGAAAATTCCTCTACAGTAACGCATACGTGAATAACCGAAGCATACTTTTTATACATTTTTTTCTTACTTAAATTCATTCTGCTAATAAAAACTTTTTTCTTTCTTATTAAAAAGTCTCAAATCGTAATGAAATAAAATGTACGAAAAATAACCCATAGAAAACCTTAAGAAATCGAATTTATCTATAGAATTCGGAGGAAATATTTTCAAGCGAACTAAGAAATTTGTAAAAGTAACTTAAAATGCTTTCAAATTTTCTGAAAATGATTTATAAACAGAAAACATTTACAACTTATTTGTACCAACTTTATGTAGATTATAAATTCATGTAAAGTAATGAATTATAAATTCACGAAATATTCATGTAAAGATTCACAAATGTCGACGTTTGACAAGGAAAAAACAGAATTATTAATAACTATCATTTAATAATAATTCAAAAATATGTTTTAAAAGTCCTGAGGATTACTAAACCATTTCAAAACAATTCAAAATACTATATTCCCTCTATAATCTGACACTTCATCGACATTACCGGAAATAAATACCCAAATTAAAAAGACAAACGGCAAGAACAAAAAAAAATATGTAAAGGAAAGAATCGCAAAATATCACTTGAATAAATACGCTTTTTAAAAAAACTATTTGAAAGTCAAGATCTCACACGCAAAGCGTACATATAAAATGGCAGTGTTTGTGATGCATTAGCTAAAAAATGGCATGTTCTCTGAATCCGCGCCAAATTACTAACTAGGGAGGGGGGGGTTATGAGGTGAATTTAATCTAAATCCTTTTAATCTTCCGTGATTGCATCGAAGTCGTACAAAAAGTTTAAACTCTGTTAAAACTCATTTGCAATCCAATTTTCATAAAAAGAAAAGTCCATTTGAAAAAGAGGATCTTCGTGAAATATAACAGAGAGCTAGTCTCACAAATAGATCCCATCGCACTCATAAATTAAAAAACGGTGTATACAAGGAATTTTAATGGAAAAACTATTCTATCCACATTTATTTTTACTGAGTAGAAAATAGATTACTACTCAATATTTAGCTCTCTTTCTTTTTTCCCACCCCCACTATTGTGTACGCTCACTCTATCGTTTTTTTTTTTTTTTTTTTTTTTTTTGTATACATGTCAAATTCAGCGAGTGATTCATCATCGAGATGAAGAAGCCTTCTGTTAAAATCCTCGCTTTTCGAAACAGATTCTAAATGTCTTTTATCGCCCTTAGATTATGGATTTGTGTTGGCTCGGATCGGTGATATGTCTCACTAGACACAGGCTAATGTCAGATAGCGCAGTTGGGAAGAAAACCTTTTGAATTATGGGTAATCTGGAAGCAGCGAATCTATTCATCGATTAATCGTATCGGAATTTTTCGGAGGCCGTGTTCCAAAAGGCCACCGACATTATGAAAGCCCATTTTGCTTATTTTGCTAGCATCTCCTTGTTAAAAGGGGAAGGAATCTTTTCTGGATCTTTTGCTGGGACATCGATTTTGTGAATGGAAGGCGGGGGGCAAAAGAGGATAATTATTGCGGAAGAAAATCAGCTGGCGCGAAAATTACAACTCGGAGGTATCCCGTTTAGAGCTTTTGATTTTATCAGTGAGTGCAACTTAACACAGCGCTGTAATCCGGTTTATTTAAGCACGACTATAATTACCTCTCTCTTTGCTAGGAAAGGTTCAAAGTTACCTCGAACTTTTAAGGCAGTAATTAGAAAATTGTAATTCATGCAGGAAATATTCTAAATTTGGAATATGGTCGTCATTTATTCCAGAGCAAATTACTTTTGAATTAACTTGAACAACGGACTTCGGAATCCATTTGGAATAAATGTGTTCAAATAGTTTATATGCAGTTAATTTGCACCAGTGAAATGAAAAGTTTTGGATGGAAATTGAAATAGAATTAAGGATATGTTTGTGAGCTTTTCAAAATTACTTTTAAGCGAAAGTATATACTTAAATAATTTTGTGTTTTTCTAGTTTAAAATCCAGTTTTATAATAACTATTACTGAACGGATATAATTAGAGACTGTAAATTAGGATTCTTAAGAAATTATATGCACTATGTTATGTTTTAAAACCAATTTGCTCGTATGCGACATTTAATGAATAATTAATTACTCAAACGAGCATCTATTTTTAATACGCGTTAACTGCAAGTAGTCTTTTATAAAAACACATTTGGCAAACATTCCATCAGGGACACAAAAATTACAAAAGGAAAGAGAGGAGAGGGTATTGACTATTTAATTATAAATGATCATTAAGGAAAAGAACAATTCCTTGCGAAATAAAAACACTAAAATTATGCGTATAATTCTTTTAAGCAATTTTCTTTTTTCTCTTAAAGTAATGTAATTTATAATGAGATATTAATTTCAATTTAAAAAATTTATCAAATTCATTAATGTATAGCTTTGTATGCGATTGCACTACTCATCATGAATCTGGCAATCGGAAAATAGGTTGGCATTTCGTTATCCTTCTAGCTTCCAGATTCATAAGCCATTGATGTGGAGAAAGTGTATCACCAGAGCAGGATAGCTGACGAGGTCCATCTTCTCACATTCAAGCACGCAAGAAGAGGTGAAGAACTGACATTTGCAGCCCCACACAAGCTCCAGGTGGATAAAGCCTTTTGGACATTCATGAATCTAAAACGCCACAGGTGCCCACTAGGAAACCTTAAAAGAGTGTAGTCTGTTTTCTCATCCATCATCCGATAATGCAAATGTCCAGTTGTGTGTGTGTGTGTGGTTGCAAAATATATCTCCTCTTCGATTCACTACCTATGCGATTTAACAACTACAACAAAATAAGGAAAAGACTTTACATAATAGCATTAATAATATATCGTAATTTCAGATTGTATTTCCATTTAGTGTAGGTACAGTAAAGTACATTGTGTGCATTTAATTATACGTACATAAATTGAATTCGTTTGTCTTATGTACAGTGTTTTTATTCCGTTTTAATGAAAATAGAAGAACAGAAACAAATGAATCTCACAAGCGACTTGCTAGTCGCACGAAACTCTGTATAAGTCACGGCGACCGATTACCAGTTATGAACAAGTGTGATATCCCGTTATTACTAATA
The DNA here is from genome assembly GCA_019974015.1 of Nephila pilipes. Classification (NCBI taxonomy): domain Eukaryota; kingdom Metazoa; phylum Arthropoda; class Arachnida; order Araneae; family Nephilidae; genus Nephila; species Nephila pilipes. Next base: position 543,631 of record BMAW01098781.1, on the reverse strand, counting down.
AACGTCCTCCGTATAGATGAAAATTCCTAGAAGCTGAGGACATTATTTGCTGGCAAATGAATAGTTCAATTCTCTCTGGCCAGAAATCGACTTTCTTCTTTCATCCACGCCGGCGTGAAAGACACCCACTGAATGTAAGATTTATGACATTTGGTAAGAAATGATGCATTTCTGAATGCAGATATGATGCCTATTTTTATCGCCTATAGATTGTTCATGTTAACTGGAAATAAGTATATTTATTCTGCTAAATAACACTGAAATATGAAAAAACTCCTAAAACTTTCTTAGTGTTCAATTTTATTGTTCTCTAATTAAAATAAAAACATTCAGTGGAGAATTGAAATAAATATCATTTTGGTAGTTATTCCAAAACCACATTACAATCATAATCAGACTATTTCAACAAAAGTGATTAAATTGCACTTAATTTTATTAGTTTTATTTTTTTTTTTTATTTTTTTTTTTTTAATTTTATTTTTTCAAAACTAATATAATTTTATTAGTATGTTTAAGGTGTAAAGGTTTATATTTTGTACACGAAGAAAAGATTTAAAGGATGTTTCAAAAAAATTCATATCAATCATATAAAAATAATCTCTCTCTAAATAATATGCAAATGTTTAACAATGGCGATTTTCATCTTATGTGCATCGTTCTAACGCCATTTATGATCCAATAAATGGTATTGCACTGATCCATTTTCAGGATCAGTGTATGCGCTGATCAATTTGTGCAGGAAAGATGGGAGTAGACATTCAAAAATTTCAAACACTTTTCGCTGTAACCGTTACAGTAAGTGTTCAATTGTTTTAAATCGCCACACTCTCGAACATATAACTTCAAATAACAATATCTGAAATTTTTATTTCAGTTAGTTCAGCAGATAGACTACTAGGCGTTCATATATTGGGGAAGTTTCTTAATGACTCCCTTGGATGTAGAGAAATTCAGAAAAAATAAGAAAACTTTTGCAGGGGACAGTACACACCAATATAAATAATTTTCATCAGAGAATACATGGTATAAAATAAAATGAAAGCCTCTAGCGCGTTTCTAAACGTGCTAGACATTTCTGCAAAAGTTGGAAAATGTTCCTATTATGATTATCGTGAGAAAAGAACACCTGGAAAGATATGTTCTCTCCCAGATTACGTTTCCCAGATTGTAAATGTAATTAAGGAAAGAAGGACCCGTAAGCAGTCTTTGTACGACTCGCATCGGGCTGCGAAGCAAGAAAGAATCCCGTTTCGTAGAGCTGAGATGGATGGGGCACCCACCTGCAGGAAAAACACTCTTTGTACATTTGTGCTGTCTCTATGGTACTTCCGAGTGAAGCTCCATTAGTCAGATGCGTGTCTTTTTTTTTTCAGCATTTCTAAAGAGCGCCATCATCCCATATGTTACCACTGTTTGAACGGTTACACGCTGAAATAACTTCATCAACATCTTTTATGCACTGTGACGCAAATTTGCTTACGGATTTTTGTCTACGTTACATTTGTATGTATAGATATCTTTTTCTCCCGATAAATCACTGGAAGAATGCTGTTTTACCGTTTACGGATTAGCCGCTTCGAAACGTGCTATTATGTTTACGTTTCGTTTTAAAACATGCATTCTTTATTAGTGGGTTTATTAGCATATTATTAGTGTGTACTATAACCCGTTCAAAAAGTAGTTTTCCCATGTTTTCTTCACTGCTGTGTGTGTGTGTGCGTGCGTGCGTGCGTGCGTGCGTGTAGTGTTCAGACAAATAAGTTGATAATCTAAAGATGTTTCTGTAAAGATAAAAAGGGACTTATATTTTGTTCCTTTTAAGATAGATTTCCCCTTAGGAAACAAATAGCAGTCACATGGTGCAAGATTTGGCGAATAAGGCGGATGGCCTAAGATAGGATGTTGTATTTGGAAAGATACCTCTTGATAGACAATGCGGAATGACTAGTGTTTTCACAATCCGGGTCATATTTTCTTATTCTATCATGGAGTTCAGCAAGAATGCGAAGGCAGTGATTTTGATTAATAGTTTGACCTTCAGAAACCCAGTGAAGATACACAATCTCATAAATATCAAAAAAGACAATCACCATTACTTTGAATTTTGACATGCTCATTCGAGCTCTTTTGGTTCTCCGTGAAGATGGACTCTTCCAAAGCATGGATTGGGGCTTTGTTTGACAATTTTAAGTAATAACCTACGATTCGTCTCACGTTATTATCCTTTCCAATAAGTTTGGCTCATTTTCAATGGCATTCAAAGTGTCATGTTCTCGGTCATCTTGAAAACGCTTAAACATTTTTGCGAGATTTTGTTGTTCAAACTTGAAAATTTTTAGCACATTTTTTGCATGTTAAATTTGTTATGTGAAATTTTCCGTACGGATTCTTTGTCTGTTCCTACAATCTTATTATCCGCTTGAATAATTAACCGACAGTCAAATCGAATCAGATTACCGACTTTTTCGATATCATATTCCGTTTTGATGTGGAAGGGTGACCAAGGCGTAAATCATTTTCAACGTCTTCTCGATCATCTTGAAAATCCATAATCTACTCAAAAACACTTGTAAGCGATAAACATTCATTGCCATACACTTCTTTTAATAAATTATGAGTTTTGATAGCTGTTTTTCCAGTTTTATGTGAAATTACTCTCTAATTCATTACTGTATTGTTATACTTATCATTTTTCCGCCGAAATAAAAATAGTATGCTTGCGCCAAACGCCAGAGATTTGTTTACTGAAGCGCGAAGCACTGCTTTCGAAAGAGATTACTTCGTTCTAAATAAATCGCTGGCATTTGGCGCAAGCATACTTCTTCTGTAGAAGTGTCAGTCTAATTATTCTGTAGAAGTGTCAGTCTTTTTGACTAATTATTTCTGTTTAAAATGTTGATTTGTACTAAATTCTTGATCTAGGAAACGGAACGTAACAACTCTTCTTATTAATTTATAATAATTAAATAAATAATAACATGTATTATTAATTATTACAAATAAATACTTATCTAATTAAATTTTTTTCTTTGAATTTTTTTATGTGAGATGAATGAATCGTATTAAATTCGTCATTTTTTTTTCTATCTTTATAAAAAAAATTTGGTATCGAGTTGCATTTGGACGAATACAATAAATTCTTTACACTCTTCTTAAGAGAGTCAGCTCTCTTTTAAATCAACTGATATTTAACTTAAAATCTATTTGTCTTAATATCCAAAGCAAATTCAGGAATAGAATAATCCATGAAACCTCTAACATTTTCTCTGTTAATATATCCAAACATTATATTTGAAGCCTACTTACAAAAGAGCGTTATGTTACAATTCAGAATTCGAAACAGTATATTTGTTATAGTGTGCCAAACACCAGAGCTGAATACATGTACACAAAAGCCCACCTCTATTCATGCGTACAGAATCTTTTAATTCGAAAACGTCAATGAAAGCTGCTCGTTTGGTTCACTGGATAGCAATCAGTCGTTAACTTTCATGGTTACACTACTAAAGGATGGAAACTTCAGTGGTTTGTTTATTGGTATATTCATGGAAACGAGAAATTGGATCTTTAACATTTGGACCGGTAGTATTCAAAGCAAATTAATTTTACACGACAGAAATCATAACGGAATATGAGTAATAGCTCATAGGAGCTTAGGTTTCCGTCTTTGTAGAACTCATTCAGTACATTTCATGAATTTGTTTCGAGTAATTATATTCTCAGTAGGCTTTCTATGTATTGACTTCTATTATTTCTATAAGTTCAAAGGAATGTACAGTCAGATTTATGTGACTAAAATCATTCAACTTATTATCCCTCTTTAACTTATTATGTTCGTTTATATTTTAGTTCTACTAACTAGACTTTACAATAAATGTTCCTGAAAAAATACTATTTTTGCCAGTTCTCCAGCTTTTTTCCTGATTATTTTCCAGAAATAAACAGGAATTATGATTAGAATTTTTTCTGAAAAAATGCATTACCTGTAATGGAAGATTATACTTTTCTCTTTCTTTTTACGATACAGTCGTCAAAAAAATGGAACATCGTTGACAATTTTCGGGATTCTCATCGCAGATGGACAAAGTTGGTATCAATGTTTCTTAGGGAGTCAATTTAAGATGTTAAAGAATTAATATACATAGTTGTTTAACTTCTAAAATGAATATTCTCATTATCAATGCCATACTTTTCTTCTTGCTTATCTAAGTTCTTATTTTAAAATCAATTGGCTTGAATGTCAAACTTCATAAAATTCTGATTAAAAGCTACTGAGTTATGTGGATTTAAAAGAAATTATTTTCCTGGTATTGAGAATGTTAATCATTTGATATATAGAATTCTCTAAGCGGTCTTTTCAGAGATATTTACATCTATCAATAGTTAAGTAATTCAATAAAGAAATATTATTATAAAAAATATTGATAATTATTCTTACATTTACCATTTAAAATAAAATATCTTCTTTACTTTTAATTATTTAAATTTTTTCTTTTTAATCTCTTATAATGTACACATTCGTAGATTTGTTTGGCCTAAACGTAAAAGATAACATCATATCTCGTTTCTGCTTAACAAAGGCGAGTCCTTTCTATAGTACTCGACATAACTGCTTACAGAGTGACTATGTTTATCACTCAATTTTCTTCACGGATATTGTTCTTCAAAGTCGTTAGATGAGGGGAGGGTGACGTCCAACAAAACTCCAGATTCCTGGAAGGTATTCCTTTCCCGAAATTTTGTATTAACAGCTGTATGGACTCTCGAGTGGAGTAAGCACTTGCTGCCACCATACTCCAAGTATGTTTTCAACAGCAGGGAACACAAAATTTCTGAACCTTTGATGATATATTTCGCTGGTAATCGTGACCGTATTCTCATTATCATCATCCAAGAAGTAAGAACCAAGCACTCTTGCCGATGTAATTCAGCATTAAACCGTGACTTTGAGAAGGTGCAACTCTCGTTGTTGAATGACTCTGGGATTTAAAAATCCCCAAAATCTGGTATTTTGTCTGCTCACAAACTATTTCAAAGGACTATGGAACACTGATGTTCGAAACCAAATTCAAAAAGTTTACACGTTCTGTCATTAATTTGTCCATAATTTTTTCTCAATGCTGTATTTTAAAAATCTGAAAAAGGATAGAAGCAACTTTATTGCAAAAGAAATATTTAGTTTTAAATGGTGAAGTGACTTTTGGAGCCCCATGTATAAGTTTATTTCTAGTAAACCTAATAAAATGAAATACTAGATTCTAAACATAATTATATTCAGCCATTCAACATCCTTGTTTTCATGTAATCGAAATATTCCCTTTTTACATCTTACGAGCATTAAATATCCATTCAATAACTAGAAAAATAAAAAGGGGCATATTAGCACTTGTAGGAAGATAATATTTTAATGTTCTTTAAAAGAAAACGGAACAGAGAGAGAGAGCGAAAAAAAGCAAAAAAAAATTCTTTATTGATGTTGCATCTTTTAAAATTCTTGTTGTTGAAATACTGAATTTTTTGTTGCTATTATTTTTCCTCTCGAAAACTTCTGCATATTTAAATTTTTATTTCCAAAGAAAGCGAACAAAACATTATTTGGAAGGGTAATGGATAAATAATTGTTCAAAAGAAAAACAAAAAAAAAAAGAATGTATGATGGAAAGCTTTTTGATGAGATTATATATTCAGGGGATTATGTCCCCTTTGAAGTATTTTTTAAAGTCTCGATTGATATTGATTTTTTTTATGAAAAAAAAATAATAAACTTTAGAAAAGAAAAGAAAAAAAAACTTTCGGCTGCATTTCAAACTGATGGCTTTAAAAATAAGCTGAATAAAGTAATCACATCTCTTCAAAAACCCTCTTTCAAAGTAAAACTCTTTTAAAAAATGTCGCATTTGCAATGGTGTGCATCTGATCTTTTTTAATTTAATTTCGCACATTATAATCGCTTATTATTTGTGATTGTTTGCTTTTGCAAAAAAAATTTAATAAAAAAAATGACAAGATCAAAAGGTATTTACTTAAGAATCAAAACGTATTTTTTCCCTTTTAATTTTCTTTGCACTTAAAATTAAATGATTTTGGACGCTTAGGAAAATAATAAATTAACAAATGGTAATGTAAATATTACTTCTCCTGAATAAGTTCTAAACATGAGCAATTCTATAATACTCTGAATTCTTGGGTTCCCATGTTATTTGGATTCAGATGTAATCTTTTGTCTTCTTCTTACATCCTTATCTATTGAGTTAGCAACATTAGAGTTTTAAAAAAAGCAGTGAATTGCAATATTGTAAACCAAATTACAAAATATCTAATAAAAAGTTTACACGATCAAATCGAGATTTAAAAAAGAAAATGTAGAAAATTAGGAAACTAATTTTTTCAGATAGAGTTGAAATTTTCACCTATTTTGAATACTTATTAGATAAATATTTTACATCAAATTAATTTTCTGTACACTGATGGCTAATATGTACGAATATTCGGAAACAACTCTTGAAATGAATCATTAGAATACCTTTATTTTAGAGGGTATTTCCTATGTAATACAAAGTTTACTTTCGCAAGTATTCATTAATTTTAGATAAAGCATGTCCATGCTCAAAATAAACATTCGTTGCCTAGAGTATGCATTGTCGCGTTTAGTTAATAGACGGCTCTGTTAAGAATTGAAAATAACATCATCCATTCCCTTGGGATTTTAAATATAATGCATTCTTACTCCACCATAGATTGATTTCTTATTAACGTCACTTTAATGCAACACGAGGACTAATGGCGACGGTCCTCGTAATTTCGAGCCTCAGTAAAGTGATCTGAACTAGTGCTCCACTTTCCTAACTTCTCTATAAATACACAATGATTGAATTTAGCTTAGAAAACTCAGAAATGAGATTCTTGATTTTTTAAATTCATTCAACGAAAAACAGCCGCATCCCTTAACACAGAAGAGTCATTAGAAGACTGGTAAACAATCCGATTTAAGTAATTACCGTTGTTAAAGACAGCTTAACGCAAATAGTGTTTTTTAAATTTTTTTTCTTTACTTGGGTTTTCTTATGTTTCACGTCGTCCCCTTAAAATAAAGTCAAACATTGAATAGTTTTAATTTATACAACTTCGAAATGAATTTCTGTATTTTAAATACTCCTTTAAGGAAAAACTTCTGAATTTTTACTATATTCGAGGTATTTCAAAAGAAAAGAATTGTCAAAATATTTCTTTTATTGGTAGAAGGAAAACCCAGAATAAAAGGAATCTTCCGATTTCAAGATTCCATATTTTCAAAAATAAACGACACAGAATGATATGTAACACATGAATACAAAGAAAAACTGTGAAGTCTTACATTGTGAACAATAGATAACCCTCGTATGTTCTTTGTGAAGCTATTTCACGAAAACTGTTTCAGAAGTTTTCACAGCCTCGCAATTAAATTGATGCAGCGAATCAGATGACTCGATGTTCAACAGATAAGTCATCTGATATGGTTCCTCGTAAGTCATCTGATATGGTTCCATACGAATTTTTTTTCCCTCGGTAGAATTTGTTTGTAAAAGATAAAGTATATGCGTCACCATTACACACAAATTTATCTGAACTTAAACCACGGATTTAATCTGCTGTGCAATCAATTCCCAATAACACCTTAACAATGTGTTTGGCAGGAATTTTCATAACAAATTGACATTATATGTGTAAATAAAGGAAGTTTCTTCGAACACTGGTAAAAAAAAAACTTCCACGTTTTTCTTTTCCATTTATGTTTTACTTATCATTTTGTGTCGTTTATTTATGAAAATATTGCATTTAGAAATAAGATGATTCATTTTGTGTAACCGTTTTTCTCTGCTTTTAAAATGTGTCATTTCCTTTTCCTGTACTAACTTAGGCGAAACAAATGGCACATGTGCGGCTGGAAAGCCATAATTGAGTTTAGAGAAATATCATCAGTTCGAAATAACATTTTGAAATAAAAATAAAATACTATTCGAAACCTTTCTCACAAGAGGCGTAGGTGTCAAATGCGTTCTATGATGCCTTGTGTTTTGCTTTCTTTTCTTTTAACGACTGCGAATTTAGCAAATATTTATTGCGATTTCTTTTAACATTTTTTTTTTTTTTTTTTTTTTTTGTGTAATGCTCTGATTTTAAAGATGTTTTTTACTTTCATTTGAAACCAGAGGAGGAAAAAGTACAGAAATAAGAAAAAATATTTCCAAAAGAGCGTTACTCTTTGATCTCGAGGGAGTTGATCGAGACTCTTCTGGAAAAAAGACGTCTACTATCTTATGTCTCCAGCGAGCAGTTTAGAAAAGTAAAATACTTCGTTTGCTTCCTTTCACTTCATTCTCTCGACTGATATTTTCTTATCGATTTTTTTTTCTTTTTCGTTCAGCGTTTTGTTAAATCCTCAAGTCGACTTCAAAGGCGATTTGACTAATTTAGTAGCCGAATTATACAACCGTTCCGTGAGATTGAAAAGTACATATTGATGAGAAATAAATCAGTAGTTTAACTTTTTAGAAAATAAGAAAAAAAGTAAGTAATTTTCTTTTCGTCTGAACATTATCATCTGAAATGTATTCGATTTGCTGTTGTACTTGCAGTGAAGAATATAAGAATTTCTCGTATTTTGAATATTTTCCCACTTTCTGTGTAATTGTCTAAAACATACTAAGTATTCATAAAACACGTTTTTTCAAACGATAACAGCGTATGATATGATGTGATACACTTTAACTTTCACAGAGTGAGCAAAAAGTCGTATTAAAGAAAAAAAAAAGAATAAAAAAACTTCTCAGAATGTGAGCGAATGAGTGTTTATTATTATCTTAAAAAAATAATAAGTGACATTTGGGCTATTGATGACGGACCTTGTAATTTTGAACATGGTCAACCGACAAAGACGTCATCTGAGCTGATGCCCTCTCTCTAAGCTTCCATACCTCGCCAACGTGACGACTTTGCGGTCCTACTGATTTAATGTGCATCATTACGACACAATGAGCCTTAGTCAGGCGCAGGACTCGAGCCCTGGAGTTGATTGAAACAGTTCCAGCCATGACCGCTCGACTACTACCGCTGCCTTAATTAGAATGGTCCACTCAAAAATAGTACAATGACTAAATAATGTTTACGAAAAATCTTTAATCAGTTCTTCAAATACTACAAAAATAGGAAAGTGTTATTCTGGACAATGCTTCAAACATTCAAAGAACTTCCTAGTTTCAATAAAATTCTAAGAAATTAATATATATATTAAAACTTAGTAATAAAATAAGGTTAAAAATATGTCGCGATTTAAAAAATGTCACTGACAATGTACATGAAAATGACAGTTTCAAGTAGCGATGTTGATGAATTTATGTCAATTAAACAGAAAAGATCGGTTAAAATTACAGTAGAGATATAAGTGCAATGTGAATAAAATTTATTTTTACTTTCTTAAATATCGTTATTACTTTTGAAAATTTATCGAATTTCTTGACATTTTTTATCGCTATTACTTAGTCTGTGTTGTTATAGTAACAGTTGAAATTGGATATCCTCAAAGCTAACTTTCTGGCTAGGACCCATCGTATGATAAGTGTACCACTATTGCTTAACTTATGTACTCTTTCAAAGATTTTGCCTCCCACTTGTGGGATGATCTTCCTTCTGTTATTTAAATTTCTTTTTTCCTTCCTCCTAATTTTTTCTAAAGATTTCCACTAAAATTCCACCATCTTCTTAAATTTAAAATATTTTGCATGGAACTACCACTCATACTAAGTGAAAATTGATGTGGTTTTTAACTAAGTTTCAGATATCATAACTTTAAGTAAAAATAATAAATAAGTCGAAAAAGTTTTATGAAAGCTTATTTTAAAGAAAATTTCAGAAACATCATGTTTATGGAACATTTCACTTAAATTCCTTTTGGTTGTTTATATAAATCGGTATTCAATGAAAAATGTAATCGCAATTCAAAAAATAAAAAGTGAGACAATTAAAACAATTTGCATGCATAACATGTTTTTACGATGAGTGATATAATTTAAGTAGGATGATTTGAAATTATTTGCTTCATTTTCATTTATCAAACTAAAACTATTTAAAACCTTAAGAAATGTATTTTTCCTTCAGCCTTTTTTAAAATGGATTAAAAATTGAATAATTTACGATTTAATTATTCTTTATTTTCATGTATTAGAAATTCTTCGCGTGAGTAGAGTAACACAGCCATACTTGTGAAATTTAATCCTTTAAACTTGTAATCAGAATAAACCAACAAAAATTTTTACTTTCATCTGAAAGATTAATTTAACTGCGAAAAAATAATCAGCATTTTGTTTACGTGATATCACTAAGTTCTATTTTGTTCGATTTTGAACATTCTCGAATTCAAAATAAGACGGTTGCAAAATGCGTGTACAAATTACCACACTAAGCTTAATTACATTTGCTAAATGTCTCTGAACATAAATTAATCTCTTCAGTAATCAACAAATGTAATATTAGATTTTTCTCCTTCCTTTTAATTTTGTATTACTAAATACTACGATCGTAATTAAAAATTCATTGACAGATTAATTATCATTCATCTTAACTTTTAAAATTATTCTGTATAAATTAATGAAAAATATTTTCTTTTTTGTAAGGAAACCTTTATCCATAATAGTGAAAATATAAGTCTGAATTCAATTTTTGGCTTCTCAAGGTGTTGAGGAAGTTTTCTTGAATTAAGCGAAACTAAAAATATTAAAATTGCATGCACGAAAAATCAATTGATTTACTTAACCATCATGATTGAACAAACTAAACTCGTGGTGGTTTTTTTTTTTTTTTGGCTGGAGAAATACATTTTAAAAATCACCTTACAATTTGAAATGTAATTAACTCTGGTGAAAAAAATTGTTTTATTTTGTTGTCGGAACCTAAAAAATAAGACTTGGAACTTAAATACAGAATAAAAGTACGGAACTGTCCAACCGGAGAAAATTATGTCATGTCATTATAGAGATAAAGGTTCCCTGGTTCCACATAGGAGGCATATGTGCGTATTTTCGTTTTCATTCAGAGAACATATGAGCGTCATTTTATTAGTTTCATCAATTTTTTTAATTTAAAACCTGCTTCTAGACATATGTAACTCTCCTTGTGACTGCGAGAGTTAGTTAAACATAAAAGGGAACTCTTATCTGGACGTGGTAGCCGATGGTCGTGAGATTACGTCCGGCGCAGTTCCGTTGAGCAGTAGGATCGAATCCTGATTCCATTAAAAGTCCGCAGTATAGCACAGATAACTTTTTAAATCAGCCTGTACTCCAAGTCTTTAAATTTGTCTGGTATATATGTTTGGAGAAGGAGGTGCCAGCTAAAGTGTCGTCTTCGTCATTTGACTGATGTTCGTTACCAATATCCCGTCTCAGTGCAACGTTAACAAAACCAATCAATCAATTGTGACCTTAGAAGTTGCATGACACAAGGATTTGTCAAAATTACTCCAAGAACTAGAACTGGAAGACACTTTTCGACATGCAGCCAGGACAATCTTGTTCATGTTGAGGAGAGCATTGCTGAAATCTAAGAATGTTGATTCGATGCCGTTCTCGAAAATCTGGAGTCAATTCTCACGTTTCCCTGTTCTCACAACTCCAGATTGTTTTTCTGTGGATGTACCTTAAAGATCGGTTTTTCACCAACGATCCTTAAGTCAGTGCTAAGCTCAAGACCAATATCCATCAAAAACTTCAAAGGATACAGATAGAGATATTGCTAGCTGTTGTGAAAAATGTGTTCGAAAGAGTCTGTATCCGCAAACTTCAACAATGGTACTAATTTAAGAGATTTTTTTGCCCATATATAGTTTTAAAAAATTTCTAAATAATATGTGACACATCGTACGTATAAATATATTCTATCACGAAACCTTAAAAATTATATTCATTTCGAACTGTAATGTGATTGCTGTACCCTGTAGATCTTTAAAAGATTGTACCGTATTGTACATTAATAAAAAAAAAATTCTGCATAACTTTATGTGTTTTTCATTCTTTCCCGATCTCTACTTACTTGAAAATGATATAGCGTGATTCAAACCTATCGACACCAATTTTAAGAAATAACAGCACGCATTGAAAAAAGTACTTTTCATCATACAATACATGTCTTTATTTCAAAACAGCAGAAAGTTAACAGACTCGACGCACCCTGTACACTATGACTCCTTTAATCAATTCCTTCATCACTCCTTCAATAGCCTCTTTCAGCCAACCATCTCACTCCAAGACCTGCATCATCATCTATTAAGCTTATCATCAGCTGTTTACTACCTCCTTCCTACTCGCCATCCCTACCTCCCCTCTCTTGAACTAGTTTGCTGACCACTGCTGTACACCCAGCCAAACAAGAACCATTTTTACTTTCCCCTTCCTTCTTCTGCTTTCATATCATCAAAAAAAATTTAAAAAATATTTTATTTATTACTAATGTAATTTTACAATAATGATACTTAAAAAAATTTAAGAAATCATGTAAAATGATACTCTCCTGTTGCTGAAGATAAGACACAGTCTATCCAAACATTGAGGGAGTAAAAAAATGAGAGTAAAAAAGTGATGTAACAATTTTATAATCTTATCTTAAGATAAGATTAGTAAAAAGAAAATTTAAATCCCTTAAAATATTTCATCCTCATTATAAATAATTCATTCACTTTCCTATCCTCTTTCCACTCCCTTTTCTTTTATTTAAGTTTTTGTTTTTTTAAACGTTTTTATGTATTTCGCTGTGTGTGTGTGTGTCATCAAATTTTCGATCGCTAATTTAACCAACTTCCCATCAAGCTAGAGCTCTGAAACTTTGGGAATCGTTCTTACTCGCCTAACAATGCAATATTTAGACATTTGAGACAATTTGTAACTAATATTTCAATAATTTTTTTCATAAACTTTGCCACCATATAAAAAAATTTTAAAACGTTGGATTTTACTTCATATGTACATTAAGCACATTTTTAATATGCTTGTTTTAATATTAAAAAAATTCAAGACTTCAATATGAGCTGAGTAGAGTCCACCTGACTAGCAATCTCCACAATATTATTGTTGACTATTTGGCGTTTCCTTGACCTCCCGGCATTTCACTTCTCACCCATGTATTAACTAAGCACTGTTTTTTCTCTGACTTTTGCAAACAGACAGTTTTCAATTCTCAGGATAGCAGTTTACAAAACAATAATATTCTAAAATTGTGTTTCTTCTTTCTATTTCTTCATTGTAATCTCAACATCATTTAAATATTCAATGTTATTCATTCTATAATAAAAAAAAAATAAAAAAAAAAACACGCAGTAGGCCTCATGCCTCGTCCCCCGCCCCTTCTCTCGAGTGTCTCTGTTCGTAAAACCCGAACATGCCCCATCCTTCACATTTCCGCGTTTACAAAGCGCCCTCTAACTATAGGTTATAACTCGTGGACCTTTCTTATCCTATTTAAATTCATTTAAAACTAAAAGCACTCGATTCAGTCCTAGAAGTGATGTTGTAGATTCAACACACTATGTCCATAATTGTCCCTATACCATGGATTTACCTATTATTAAAGTTCAGCATTTTCAATTGGGAAAATTGGATTTAAAATATTATAATGAGAAATAGAAACTCTTTCTATAGACTCAGAGAATCGATCAAATCTGCATGGAAAATATCTGATGGAATCTAGAGATCATAACTAAACATACTGAGTCTATGTGGGTTTCATCCAATTGCATCAAAGGAATTTTCCAGCAGATCATTCCCAGGGACTTGAAGGAATGCTCCAAGCCCGAGTTAATGCGTGAAAGTCCCATGTGTATACTTTTAATATTAATAATTCGCATATTTCTTTTCTTGTTTCGTTAAATGATCTATTCCTTTTGAAATCTTCAAAATAAAGGGTAATTAATGCATAAGTAGCATTTTATGCACGAAAATTCGTTGAAAAGCGCCGTCAGACGACGTAAGTTGGAACCGTATGAAGGGATATCGTAAAATTTTAATTCTTACTGAGAAATAACCGAGATATATGTATAAAATTTATATCACATATTAATTTATTCTTTCTTCACATTATGTTGTAATTACAGCGGTTGAATTGTTTAGTTGCAAAAAGTCATAGATTGAAGTAACCAGCAGTATCGTGAAGTTTAAATTATCCCAAGGTATCAAAAAGTTTTAATAATTACTGAAAAATAATATAAAGATTGAAACTAAATCTTTATTTACTATTCTTAAGACTTCTCTTCATATTCTATCCAGGATTATACATTTTTCTTGGCATTCCTTTACCTTTCTTAGGTCTTCAGTGTAGAACTCAACAGAATAAACTCAGTCCTCTATTTATTACGGGTTACTTCCATCTATGGCTTCTTAAAACTAAACAAATCAGCACTAAACGGTGCAATTTGCAACATTACTTACATATGGATCAATTAATATGCAGAATAAATGCTATACAGATATCTATATTTTTTATTAGTATTAATTAAAACTTTGCGATGCCTTCTCGTTTATTGTAGGGAAAAAAATTCTCATTTGAAGGCGTTCGTTCATACATTGAAATATTTATCAAGAGTTTTGGATCACACCAAACATGTATCACTATTTTATAGGATACATGTTTCCATTTCATATACATTGCTTTTTCGAAAACTTTTTCTGAAATCTATTGCAAAAGGCATTTACGAGAACTATGTGGTTTGATGAATTACATTTTAGGTTTGAATGGTTTTCCTCTCTTTCTTCAAAGAAAGAATGCAATTTTTTAATCAATCTTACACTCCATATCACTAGCCGTAAGAGAAATGAAACAAGATTATAGTAATAACATTATTTCTACATTTTAAAATTTATCTATTCAAGTATTCCCCAATATTCCCAAAAAATCAAACATTTATGTCTTGTTAAAGCAATATTTATTCTACTTTACTGAAAGGTAAAGAATAAAATTATTTATTCAAAGTACCTTAAAATCAATTTCGTAAAGTAATTAAATTTATTATTGTATTTTCATAAACTAATCTCAGAACGACATTTCTTCTATTGTTGTTTCTAAATTTACTGAGCTTGAATAGAGTACAAAAAAAAATATATATTTGTTCTCATAAAATATTTACTCGTAAATTTAAACAAACGAATGCAATTTTCGCAAAAATTATTAATAATGAAAGAATATAAACAAAAATGTCAAAGTATTCACAATGAAATAGCTGCAGTGATATCAGAATATAACAGAGAAATAAAAAATTTATAATGTAAAATATTTAACAAATCTACCCTTCGGAAAATTAATATTTTAATAAAGAACGTAGACATTATGCATGTATGTTACTTTAAATATTTAATTCTGAATCTGCTTGTTTAAAAAGAAAAAAATTTCGAACAGTAAAATTTTTATTAAAAAATTCGCTTAACTACTCAAAGGCAGGAAGAATATAGTCTTGGTTTATATATTTAGTATATTGCTCCAAGTTTTGAATGAAAGCTGAAAATTAAAATTCTAAAACTAAAAAAAAGTATGTCGTTATTGAAGCATATTTCATAAATATATCTTATAATTAAACTTTCTATTGGTTTATTTCGTTGCAATTTTTTGACTGTACAATGGAGAAATTATTTTCATTTTCTATTTTTTAGATAGTTAATTCTTATTTTATTTCCTACATTCATTAGAAAATTACTTCTATTAATTAAGAAATTGCTGATGCAAGCAGTATTTGATACATTTGTGTCTTTAAAAATAACTATATATTTTTTTCTGTTTTTATACATTTTTTTATTATATTCCTATTTATACACAAAATACAGCGAAATAATTAAATTAAAAACTTAATTATTTCGCTGTGTTTTTGGGTATAAATATTTTTTCTTCGTGATACTATATTAAAAATTTACAAACTATTTTTAAATTATTTTAAAAAAAGAAAGAAAGAGAATGGTTTTTACGGTATCTCATATTGCTCGATTTATATTGTTTATTTTAAAAGATACGCTTATAAACTACAAAGAAACAAAAAAAATATAATCTCCTAATCTGTTTGTTCCTTTTAAATGTTTCAACCACATTTGGTTAAAACTATTTAATTTTTAATTTTTTTAAGACGAATCCTTGGAATTCACGTGTACAACTAATAAAAAAACTTAATTTTAATTTACAATTAAAAGAAAACAGTACAATTAATAAGAACCGCAGTTTTAACACAATTAAGTAGCAAAAATATGTAATTTACCGAATTATGGAGATTCAAGATCCCTTACTTCTTTGTCGATTGTTTCCCTGTTTATTAAGGTCGCAGTTAGAAACAACATGAGACCTATTTGTGACGGACGTCTTAATTTTGAACATCGGTCAGGTGACGAGATCGACACCTCAGCTAGCCAATGGAGGACTTACAGGCCTCGGCAAACCTAACATGCATCAACTCCGCTACACGGCTGGCCTTATATGGCATCAGGGCTGGAACTTACGACATGACAGGAACAAAGCCGGCCGTAAGTTCGCAGTCCTGACTACTAGGCTTTCGTGGCCATGCCTTCTTGTCGAAGCTGTGTTGAATTTACAATTACTTAATTTATTATCATGAAACAAATTAAAATTACGAACTGCTTTTGGGAAGTTAGGAGTTACAGCAAGTAAACTTGGTGATTGTGGCGTGTGTATGAGTGAGTGTAAATAGCATTAGTCGTTCGTCATTTATTAGTGAAAGGTTACTAAAGGCTTCCTTTCTGATAAGACGAAAAAAAGGTTTTGAATTGCGAAACGAATCTAAGTAATTTATTTTTTCTGACCTCTGCGGTAAAATTGTTTGAATAGCTAAATATATGTGGACAAACAATAAAAATCTTCAGAGATGAATTTATTTAAATTTCTAATTTAAGTTTGTATGACTTCAGTCATATTAAATATTTGTCCTTAACTATTGCTACCTTGCGTACGTATTAGCAACTACGGTAACTTATTCAAAAAAAATTCTAAAATCCTTACTGTATTGTTAAATTCTTTCTTTTTTCCGATATCCACTCTCACAAAATCGATAAACGGAATAATAGAAGCATGTTTTCCACATGATAACAAGCACACTTATTTTCTGTTTAATTTAATCTTTCTAAAATAAATTCTGTAACTACTCTGCGTTCAAGCGCGTTCCCTAGTGGCCTCCAGAGGAGTGAGCGCTGACAACCAGCAGTCCAAGTGAAGGAGTTAACAAATAAACATGGCATTTCGACCCGAGAATCATGTAAATCTGTTTTATTATGTCAATGCTTAATTGTTTGTACTTAAATTTGAGTGTCTTCAAGTGTAATGTTTAAATAAACGTAATTAAATCAAGGAAGGTATTCGTTATTTTGATACTCTTCACTTATTGAATACTGTTAACCCTAACGAAATTCACAACATGGCGCCCAAGGTTATAATTCTCTTTTCTTGCCCAATGGATTGTCACATCACTCGGTCGTATTTGTGGAGGTTATTTTCGGATAGCCTTAGTTTTGATGATACGCTCAGGTTTAGTCCGTCTTTTAATTGATGCCTTTCGGAGACGGCGATCAATACTTATCAGGCGCAACCATTATTATTTTATTATTCGACACAATTCCTACACGTTTGAAACCTCCCGTGTGTTTGACTGCTTTTTATTTTGATAGTTTTTTAAATAAAATTATGAAAAATATTTTAATTATTTAAATTAAGATGAGAAAATTAATAAGTTTTAAGATTAAGTGGATCACTCTTTGTAATTTAGGCAGTTACCGTAGGTTAGTATTCACATTTGGAGATAGAATGATTTATAATCGTTTGGCAGCCTAAAAAAAATTATTTTACTTTTAATTATAATATTTAAATTTTCTGATTTGTTAAATAAATAACAAATGTTATAATTTATTATTTTTAACATAAGTTTTTTCCTTATTCTTTCGAATAGATGTATTAACACATTGTAATTTTTGCTAAAATTCAGATTAGTTATGCTCTCTTTCATCATATTAATACCGATATTTGAATGTAGGGAATTTATTAGACACCGAAAGGGCTATTGTTTTAGGTGATCCGTTTCTGCGTACCAGATCACTTTTCAATTTTATTTATTTATTTTTACATTTAGCTTAAATATATTCACTTTAATAATGTATAGTTCTCTTTCATTTTAATATCGGAAAAGTTTACTAATGCCATTTCTCGATATTTCACCGTTTACTTTAATTCTCATATTTAACTGAGTAATTTAATAATAATTATATAAATAAAAAAAAAAGCGCACCTCGAGTGGCTAATCTGTTCTTTGCATAGAACATTTTTTACACATTAAACTGAAACGAGCGAAAACAAATGGAATTTTTTTTCTTTTAAATGTAGTTTTACAAGAGTAATCCTGTAAGAGAACAACAGATTTTATGAGAAAGAGAATATTTCAAATAATTCTCACAGTTTCAGGATTGTTGGTTTCTTTCCCAATTTTCATTGTATTGTAACTTGTTTGTTAAATTGCATTTAATTATTGATCTGATTAATGAAATTAAGTATTCCTTCTTTGCTTGGAAGTGATTTTTGTAATTATTGTAACTGTAAATTTTTATAAAACTTAATTTTCATTAACACCTTTGAATGTACATATATTTCACGTGATCATGACTTCTTTTTCTGTAAATTACAATTTAGAAGAGGGGAAAAATTTAAATTTTAAGGTATTTATTCATTTCACTTAGTTAAAAAACAACACACAAAGAATATATTTCCCAAGGCCGCTTAAATTTGTAACGCATAAGTATTCCTTTTCCCTGTTTCTTTTTCAACGATATACAGGTACGTGAATAATTCAGATCATGCTTATTAGTCACATTGAAAGTGCTTTAAATAGCACCATTAATAATGATTAACTTAAATTTCCATAGGAAAAAAAATAGTATGTTATCGCACACTATAAATCATTAAAACGGTTTCTTATGTCTTGAGTACTTATTGAGAAATTAAAATGATAAAAAAAAAACCACAGAAAACATATTTTTCTTCAAATGGTGGGACGAGCAAAAAATATATATACATAACAATTAAAATGTGCTTCAGGCAATTCCAATTAATTTTCCTAAATATCACGAAAACAAAAATCTCTCAGAGTCTCAAATAAAAACAATATCCCTTAATGATAATAATAAACTCTCAACTTTTTCTATTACGATAATTTAAAGACAAAACAATTGTCTCGAAATATCAATTAATTGATACACTTAACAACTTAAGTGTAAAAATAATATTTAGAATGATTATTTATAGTTTGATTCCGCCCCATTCAGATTTGCTATTCTTTTTTTTCTTTCTATTGATTAATGATAATTTTACTCGGTAAAAAAACAAGAGAATCAGGGAATGCTTTTTGAACAATTTATTTACATATTGCAAAAGAAAAATCTTTTAATTCAAAAGTCAAAGGAAAAATACGATAAGCTACCACTCGTTGAATCTTTCTTGGAAATAATTTATTGTAAATGTGCTTATAAATCACACCTGAATTACACAACTCTTTAATGGTTAAATCTAAACTAAACTTTTTTTTTTACTAACATTGTAATCCTAGACTCGAATAGCCTGAATATTAAATGGAGGAATGGAACTAATATATCTTCAACAAATTCATATTTTTATCTTGAGAGACTGCGTTTTTCATTTTAAATTAATTCAGATTGTATGTGTGTTTATTTTGCACTGTATTAATACAGAACAGTAAATTTTCTTGATTTTCTTATAAGAATTAGTATTTTATAAACGTTTAAATTTCAAGTAACATTTAATATTTTTAATAAGATGTATTTACATATGTATGAAGGGAAAATGTAAATATCATTCAATGGATACCGGTTTAAAAGATATTATTTCGAGAAATGCTATTTTTTTAAATAATTATATATATATATATATATATATATATATATAGTGAGTGAGTGAGTGGATGTAAAGGTTATTGGCGCAAAAACCAGATGTGGCTATGCTGTGCCAAATAAGATTTAACTGAGTCTAGACGTGAAAAAATTGAAAAAAAGACAAAAAAAATTTAAACAAGGAATGTGGAAAATAGAAAAGGATCGTTAGGGTAACCCGGGGGTGCGTCACCCGTGTTTACCAAAGACAGTAAACCCCATGGGATAGAAAAATATCACTGGGTGCCTCGGGGTCATGATGCCTGTACATATCTGAAGAAAGCAAGTCCCTGAGGTCCTTTGATATAATCGCCAGGGCGACGGACCATACCCCAAGTTGCTGGGTACCCATTTTAGTCGTCTCTTACGACATGCTTGAGCTACTGTGGAACTATTCTGTCATACCTAGTTACCACGCGGGTCATATATATATAATAAACGCACAAAAAATGCAGCTTTTTAAAAAGTAAACATTTTAGTTAAAATTATAGCGAATATAAACATATAAGAATGGCATAAAACAGTTAATTTATAAATCAATACTAATTTCCTTCTGACAAATTGACCCCCCCCCCTCTTTCCCTTCGTAGGTAGTTTAGTTTTTATTTAGAAGCAACACGAGGGATATTGGCGACGGACCTCGTAATTTTGAACCACGGTCAAGTGACGAGGACGACACCTGAGCTGGCACCCCCCACTCCTAACATCCAAACCACGCCAACGGGTGGACTTTGGGCCCCGAACAGATTTTACGTGTATCAGCCCCGGTAACACGGCGGGTCTTTGGCGGCCAAGGATCGAACTCGCGACTGAACGAAAACCGCCGACAGCTAGTCCACGACCTTGACCACTAGGCTACCGCGGCCCACCCCTTCGTAGGTAAGTTTTCTCTTTAATTAAATGATTTAGTACAAGGATATGTTTCAAACTTTGTACATTAATACAGCCAACGATTTACATAAAATTTTAATCCCAAGCCAGTTGATGAGACCACTATTTAAGCAGGCTTATAATTTTTTTCATATTCACGCCATACCATCATGAAAAATTAAAAGACGCGCCCTATTGGAGAGAAGTCAAAAAAAATGTATAAACAGATTAGTAGGATCTGAGTGAGCCAAGAGTAAAAAAAAAAAACAGTATCGAAAATTTAAACAATTTTAATCAAGCATTTTCAGACAGCAATCTGTGCAACTAAAATATTTTAAAATTAATTTTAAAAGGGATTCGTGACTGATTTACCTAAATAAAATTATGAATTTTATAAAACCTTCATTTACAATAAAATAGACGTAGTATTTTAAAAAACTTTTGAATTCGTCAAATTTTAATGCAATTTTTACATATAACTGGTTCTTGATTTAGCGAATGAAACTAATTTTGGGAAAAAATAACTTGGCTTATAAATAAAATTTAGATGCATTTGAATGCGACGATTGGTTTTGTTTTATTAACATCGCACTAGAAGCAACACGAGGGCTATTGGCGACGGACCTCGTAATCTTCAACCTCGGTCAAGTGACGAGGACGACACCTGAGCTGGCACCTGACTGGCCGAGTGGTTCTCTCTCACTACGGAGATTCCGTAGAGGAAAAGAACTGCAAATTAATAAAAGTTTGATAGAGAATGAAATTTAGAAAAAAATACAGTACTAAGAGACACACTTTTATTTAAGAAATTATTCTGTTAGTCCTGGCCCTTTGAATAGGGGCTTATAATATATTTACCTCCTATTAAGAGACACTCAATTTAAAGGACATTGGAAAAAAAGTTTAAGGTAAGACAAAGGCAGAGAAATAATTAAATATAGAAATACACTTTGTTAGTCATCTTTTGAGGTTTCAAAGGCAAGTTTGTACTGCATGAAAGATAATTTTGTGATATGGGAACAATAAAAAGAAAAGCTAATCCTTCTATTTTGAAAACTGCTTTTCAGAAGCAAAGCAATGCATTGGGGGGGGGAGAGAGCGATCCAAATGTTATTTTCCATTAATTGTATAATCAAAATCCAGTTTCAGTTGAGAGAAAAAAATGTTAGCAAAGGAATCCAAAACAGGGACTACTGGGAAGCAGGCCTTTTTAGATAGTAAATAGCTTTGAAATTTCGATTTTGAGTACCCTCGGTGAAAATACTACCGATGAAAATAAATTGTTCGAACTTTTCAAAATCAATGATGGTGCTCAGATGCAAAAATATATAAAAATGATGAAAACATATGCCGAGACTTCAATGACAATATAAAATATTTCATTTCCACTGTAGTTGAGTTAGAAGGCTTAAAAAAAATAAGCTTGGAAGCAGTGAGCTGGCTAAAAAGAGTGCGATATAAAAAATAAACTATACAAATTTCACAAAATACACCTCCCAGTTAAAAAAAATTTATAACTGTTGGTGATAGTACAGAACTTGCGATCAACAGTGTCTTTAATATTCAATAGAAAAAATTGGTAGCAATGTAGACTTTCAAAAAAATCCCTGTAACAGATTTTTCTCAATAAGATTCTGTAAGACTGTTATTCATTTCATAGATTTTTGTACTAATTAGTCTTTTTTAAGAATTTTCATATTTTTCTATAACTTCAAATTCATATATAAATGCCTGTGATCATGTTACATATATATACATCATTTATTTAAAGCCTGATATAACCTGAATTTCTAACTACATTACATTTTTTCAGTATACACCCTCTGGAAAAAAAGCGCCTATATTTAATGGATAAAATGTCCGATTCAGTGAATGTCCCTTATTGGGAGACACTACTGTAGTTTTATAGAAGCATTTTCCCACATTCATAAAGTATGAAAAAAATGCACTTGAAACATTCTGTAATTAATGATGAACACATAAAGAACAGGTCAAACAGAGAAATAAGTTTAAAATAAATACAACTTTGTAAATCCACAAAATATTCTTGAACACTTATTTTTCACAAGTTTAACATTCTCCAAGATGAGTTTAAATATTTGCGTTTGATACAAAAGACACACACATTTAGATCACAAATGTTTATTAGCAGCAAGAGTACACAAAATGCTTAAAAATCATTTCAAAACACATAATAAATAATGATAATGTAGTGGAAGCTCCCTAAAGGCTTATCAACAGTGCTTTTTTTAAATGGAATATTTAGCTATTTATCAAAAAGGCTCATCTTCACAAAGATTATTCTTTTTTCTAAAAATTAGAAAATTCATTTGAATCCTTAAAATAATGAAAACTTTCACAGAAAATAAAAATAAATATTTAGTTTCATTTTTAATATAATTTATACGCACTTTTTAAGATTTCGGTATGAATATGAAAAAGTATAAAAATTAAAATATAAAAAGTCAAAAACACAGTATTTGTTCAAAAAATGTATTGGCAGTGTAATACAAGTGAAGACACTTAAATAACTTCATTGAGAGATAACATGTGATTAATATTTACAATACAACTACGGTATTTAATAAGAATAATTACATCTATATGCAAATATAACCTGAAAACAGTGCTAATGTGCAATAAAAAGAGTGCTAAAAATATAAAGCAATGAGAAATTAAAATTAATCCAACACAAGAAATTAATATGCTTGAAATAATTCAGATTTCTACACCAGTTTAAAAGTTTCCTAAATTAATTTTAGCACAATATTTCAAAATATAATAAGACAATTAAATTTGGTTACAAATGTAATGCTAAGCTTTGAGGAGTGTTGTGTTTACTATAAGTAATAATCACTTAGAGCTTCAACAAATAAATTTTAAATGATATTAATACAATAAAAACTTAAAATTAAGTTTCAAAATCATATTTCAAAAAAGAAGTCTATAATTTAAATATAATGGTTTTTTTTTTAAATGTTTATCGAAAAACTTTGGTACAGAATTTTGTTTGACCAGTATCAAAAATACATACTTTGAACAAAAAGATTAAACATATTTACCAAAAATATGTATGAAGAATCAATTTATAATGACATACTTTTTTTTAATATTCAAAAAAAATGTTTTATTGGAATATAGTTTACTCACATGGCCACCTGTTTTTTCAAAACACAAAACAAATACAAAAATCTAATTAATCATCACTACACTTAATACACAAATATCACTACTTACTTAAATATAGTACTCTGCATATAATTTATGCACCATATATATGTTTGTATGCTTCTCAAAAAAGTATTTGTAAATGGACGGAAGAGGGAAAATACAATGGATAAAACTTGATGATTGAAATCTTTTCAAAAGCACTGATACTTTGTCAATCTTATCAAATGTAATCTTTTCTGCAAAAGTACTCTTTCATGTACTTAGAAAATAATCAATAATATATATATATGTAAGAAATAACTATTTTTAACTCTATACAATTTATAATTAGTCCATAACATAAAATGATCAACATCTTATGATAAGAAATATTTATTCAAAGGTAAATATCATTTGTAATACTTACCTTGTTAAAATCCACACAGTATATAAACAATAAATACACATTACATTTCAATTTGTCCAACTGGTGTATATTTTAACATTCAAAAAATTCACCTAGAACTTTTCCCCACTTTTTCATTAAGTGGGTATCATTAGTCAAGATGTGTCTCGTATATATAATTATGTATTAATTACATAATTGTTATGATTTTATTCAATTTTTCGCATAATAAGAAATCAAAACTCTTCCATATATCCAACTATTTTTAAATGCAAGTATTAACATTATGAAATTAATGTTAATACTTGCAAAGAGACAAGATAATGATATAGCTATTTTATACAGCAAATTATTGTGGTGCAGCAGCATATGCCAATGTTATCTTTTGGGAGAGTATTTGAACTGCCCATCAGTAAATCCATATGCAAGGGCTCTGACTAACTGAACCATAATAAAAATTCTCTAAATAACAATCACAAAATTTCCAAAAATACTTTTAAAACCCAATACTGTAACTGATATGTCCCCTATTACATCAAATAATGTCCACCGATACAATCTAAATGGTACATCAATATTTTAGACTCGTATTATCGTAGTTAATCTCATAAATAAAACTAGCAGTGATTTATGAAATGGGCCTCTATTAGACTTTGAGTTAATTAACAATGAAGATATATCAATCAGTATAGTTGAGATAGAATGTACTGCTATCTAAAGCTTGAAGTCAAGTGACTAATGACAGCTGACATTTGGTTATTTGTATAGATTTCAATTGGATAGTTCTTGATCAGTATATAATAGTTCAATCTATCTAAAACAGCAGCTTTCATACCTACAATCAAAAAGTTATCTACTACAAAAATGCAACACTATCAGTTTTTCTCCACCACCACCCTTTCATCTAAATTAAATTTCAATTTAATCTTTTTTACAGAAGAAATGTTTTTAAATATTGCCAATCAAAGAAAAATTGGAGACACTTTACAGGACAACAACCAATAAGATATTTAAATATCTTTAAAAAGAAAATTTCAAGCATAAAGATACATATGTTAAGTGATGACTTTATAAAATAATAAATAACAAACCTATTCTGCAGCTAGTTAAAAAAAAATTTCATATTGATCTAAATTTACTTGAATTTTACACAGTTAAAACGTAACTTACTGAAAATAAACTAATTAAATACATAAAATACCAGACACACAGGGATTACATATTGTTGCTGTAACACTAAGGCACAAAAATTGATGAGATGCTAGCAACAACAATGAAAAAGGTAGCAGAAAAAATACAAAGACACATATTACTTGGAATATATTTACAATTAAAATACATTAATACTGTTACCTAATTGGTAATGCTATAAGACAACTATAAAATAGGTATTACTGAAAAAATTCATGAACTTCAGTAATATATATATCATTCCAAAAATACTGCTATTTCCTGGTCCCCATAACATAATGGCACAATAAAAAAGGAACGATGAACACACAAAGTGCTAACAAACAACAATTAGCTTGTTCCCAACTAGTATTTAAATTGATTGATGTTTGCACACTATGTTACAGATTTGAAAAGTATTCCAAAGGCTGAAAAATTTTAAACCCTAATACAACGATTCATTGTACAACACACTGATTATTCAAATAAAAATCAAAACATAGAATTAAAAGATCAAATAAAAACTAATAGATTGCTGCTTTCCAAAATGAAAATTGTGCAAACATTAGTAAATCTTCTTGAATACAATGTTCAAAATCTTCATTGAAATATATTTATGGAAAAACCTGCTTCTATATACACGAGCTTTATCACACAATGTAAACAAATAAGACTTCACACAAAACTTGAGAATCCTGGTAGAGGAGCTCTTGAACCAGCCATATTGTTCATAACAATGTGTCCTCCATTAAGGCTTACTTGTATACTACCTTCAGGTTCACTATCAGTATAACTAGGAGGTTTCACTGGTCTTTGTCGTTTCCAAGATTGACGAAGAGTGTCATTTACATTGGCATAATGATTCACAAATGAATGTGGATCTCCTTTGTCGTCACTCTCTCTTTCACTATCTGAACCCTGTAACATGGTTAAAAGAAAAATTTAAAATTGTTAAAGAGAAATACTAAAAACAACAAAAAATATTTTTTTCTAATATTACAAAGAATACCATCAACAAATGTATTTCATTGCCAAGAAAACAAATTGTTTTGCTTTAGTATGCATTTTTTCTAATGAATAATGTAAGAAAATAGAATAAAATACTCATAATTCAAGATTGTTAAGAATTACTTGAGAGTCAGATGAACTTATTTCTGATGGTTTTTCAGTAAGACTACTGCTATCACAATTTTCATCATAACCTTTTGTATCATCATCATCAGAATAAGTTACACTACCAGGACTTGGACGAGGTGGCGATCTGAAATAAATGAATTTATTTTATTTAGCTTTGATCTTGCAAAATTGGATTATGTCACTGAATTTAAATGAATTATAAACCAAAAAATAAATTAATACAATAAATACATTAGAAAATATTTTTATTTGAATAGTGCAATAGCAATCTATCCAATGATCATAGGAAACATACCATAATTATAACTGTAATCCAACAAATGCTATCTTTCAGAAAATATATCAGCAAAAAAACTTACATTTATCAATAAAAATTTGCAATTATGTTAGCTGAAAATCTATTCAAAACTAATTAATTTTAAATGCTCTTTTTCAAATTTTGTATTGATGAATTTCACATCTAGTTTCTATTTCTCAGTCAGTGAGTGATGGTATAATAATATCACACTCAAAAACAATACAAGTGCAATTGGCAGCACACTTCATAATTTTGAATCATGGTCTAAGAGATAAGGATGATACTGGAGCTGTACACCTCCCTTTTGCATCTTTCGCACCATATTAATATGTGCAGATCCCCTATAGAATTAACATGCACCAATTCTGTTACACAACTGGTCTTTAACAGCTTCAAGTCTGAAAAACAACTCAACTGAAACATAAGCCATGAGCTTGTGACTATGACAACTCTGCAACTATAGTCACAGTTTCTATTTCAAACCTGAAGTTTTGCCATAACATGGAATTGATCATTTGTATTATAAGTAGTTAAACAATTTAACAAAGGCATTATAGTAACAAAATTGCATCTAATTCTATGGTGTTTATTTCATATAGATATATATTTTGGTACAATTCTAATTATTAAAATATGACATATATATAATTTTAGAAATATATCAAATGATTTAATAGTACTTAGTGAGCATAGCATTGTTATTCTTCCTTGCTAAAGAATTTTTACAAAGTGTTCCTCTTTTGGATTGTCGGAGTTCAAAAGTAGCAAATCCACCATCATCTATGCTCATATGATCTTCATGAATTGATTTTTGGGCTTCTTCTGCAAAAGAATTATGATATTTTAATTTTTAATATAAAAAAAACTTATTCTTCTTAACATAGAATGTAAAAATTACTAGTAGTACTTTTCTTTAAAACATAATTTACTTACTTTTATATTTGTACACTTTGCTTTTGACACATAAAACAGCAACAACAAGAATAATAATAACAATGCTAAGAGAAGCTAACATAACCAAGAACCAGACTCCCCGATAAAAAGGCAACTTATGACGATATTCTGAATATAATTTGCCTATAAAAAGAAAACATACATATACATAATCTTGTCCATATTATAACCTTCACAAAATATACTACATTTAAATCAACTCTACATTTTTAAAATCTTTTTTTTTTTTACATGATAGATACGTTCCTCAGAAAACTTTGCAAAAAAAAATTCGGGTAAAAAAATACATGTGACACTTGGTAAATTTGAAGATTTGTTCTACAACTTTAAAAAATCTTGTAAGATGAAAAATTTCTAAATATTTTCCAAAAAAAAATGTGCAAAAAAAGTAATAAAGAAATCCAAATTACATATTTATAAACCAAAAACACTTTATGTATATTGCAAAAAAAAAATTTAATTAGTGTACAGTGAACATTCAATCTATAGGTACATGCAACATATAAAAATTCATACTGAAAATTAGGAATAAAATTACTACGAACAACTATTCATCGCTACTTGATAACAAGTCTGCACGTTTCTTACGAACTAGATCAAAATTACTATTAGTAGTAGAAGTGTCAGAAATGTCTAGCACAACTGTTGGCTTTGATTCAAGTGAAGAATTTCATTCATTATTAACGGCCACTGTTGGAGGGTTTTTTATAGTTACAAGGTGTGTTATTAGCGGTTGGTGGGGGTTTTTTTGCGTCTCATGCTGCTTAAACAATTCTTGATATCCTGCTACACAAAACTTGAGATTACATTGAAATTTCAATGTACACTCAATGTCAGGATCAGGAGTAAGGAACTTTGTCATTATCAACTTATTATCATAAACTGTCATAAATTCGATCAAATTGTCCTCATTCAAAGGGCTTTCTAGCATCAATTCTTTGGTGTCAGCAGTTTGCACATTGTTACAACCTCACAAGTTTGCACATTGAATACAATTGCATTTCATAGAATTATAATTTCAGAACATGCAGCTGATTTCTGTACTACAAAACCTCCACTTTTGTCGCATGCTGGCAAAATCTTTTTCCAACAAGCATTTAAG
Source organism: Nephila pilipes (assembly GCA_019974015.1). NCBI lineage: Eukaryota > Metazoa > Arthropoda > Arachnida > Araneae > Nephilidae > Nephila > Nephila pilipes. The sequence continues at coordinate 514,604 of BMAW01098781.1, read as the reverse complement.
GTCGATTGGCACAACTCTCTCATGGCAAAAGAAGCATGTATAATATAATCCATAATCGTAAGCTTTCTCCATGCTTCCACAACAGTCAAATTTCTTTCTCCCACTGAGTCTATAATATTTTTAAATATCTGCTTTATGTAGTATATTTTAAATGCTGCTGTAATGCTTTAATGCTGCTTTAATGCCCCTGAACAAGCAGCTGAATCAAAGAGGTGGTATTAGGTGGTATAAACAGCATTTGAATATCTGGAAAAAAATTGGGGGGGGGGGAACAGCTAGAACAAAAAATTCATGTAAAAAAGTGTATTAGTGAACAGTGTTATTTCAAAATCATGTAAAAAAGACTGTGTAAAAAAAAAGAATTAGGTGTACTAATTTAATGCTTCAAATATAGTTTTAACAACATGGTAGCTGAAAGAGAAAATCAGTCAAATGATATCTCAATTTCAAAATATTTACAATGAATCTTAATCAATATACTCAATAAAAACATAATGCACAATGTTTAAAGTATAAATTTGAAATTTGATAACAATATTTAATTTAAAATTAATGATATTTCACAACTAAACTACACACTTGTACAAATTAATCATTTTTATGTGTCTTGAATGCAAGTAAATAAAAAATACTTTTTCTTTCCTCTTATAATTTTGTACAAGAGAAAAATTAACTAAATTCTAAACAGATCATTAACAAAATTTAATAATTTTTGCATATAAAATAAAAGTTATAAGACAGAAATCTTTGTCATTATTTTATAACTTATAACACAACATTTCCTGATACATACTTGGGGTAGCAAAAGGCTGAGGAGACATAGCAGGAAAGCTGATTCCATAAGAATTGCGAGCAAAGAGACGAAATTGATATGAAGTTGAAGGGTGAAGATTACGTAGTTTGATGGTGTAAGATGATTGTGGACCATTATTCATCAAAACATGAGTCTGCCACTCCTCACTGCCTTCTAAAATATTAATTTAAATATAAGCATATAATAAAATTGTTAATTTACAGATTAAATATCTTTTTTTATTTCAAGAGTGTCTTTGACATTTAATTAAGATTACAAAACTCTATGCAAATATAATTTGCTCTACTATATTTTAAAATGTAATGAATTCTTTTTTAATAACTGCAAAGAAAAAACAATACCATGACATAATAACAAGAGTTTTAATTTACATTTTTTTTTTTTTTTTTTTTCAAATAAATTTCTTAAAATATCAGCACATTTATGTACAGTAATTTATAAAAATCGAAATGCATATTATATTCTACAAATTTAAAGCAAATTTTACAACACAAAATTATATTAAATACAAATTATTAATGGTTTTAATAAATATTAGAAATGAATTCAAGAACCACCAAATAATATTTAAAAATTTGGATTCCCAAAGGAACAGTTAGAAATCTTCATGACTTGTAATTAAAAACAGTATTAAGAATGGTCTGGAATAGGCACATTCAGTTTACCTGCTTCTTTGAATTCCAATAAGTATCCAATTATTGGAGAAGCTCCTTGAGGTCCGTTCTTCCACATTAAAGTTACGGTGATATGGTTGCTTTTCAACATCAACTCTTCAGGTGGAGATGGTGAGCCTAATAACAAAAAAAAAAGCATATAAATGTTGTTTACAAAATAAGAAAATATAATTCTTATTTTTTAGATAACTAAGCATTTAAATGTCCAGCATTAATAAATAATACCTCTGACATGCAATGTAAAGAATTATATCCATTTAAAAGATAACACTATTTAAAATACATTGTTTTCCATTATATCACCTTCTTGTGGTCCTGTAGTTATGTTTCCAACAGATTCAGGCCCATAGTCAAAAGTCTCTGCTCTTACTCTAAAAGTGTATGTAACAATTTCAGCCAATCCATGTACACTCAAATGGGTTGATGTCACTTTTTGTTTTACTTGTTTGCTGAATTCTGAAATTTCAAAAAAATATTTCTTAAATCTATACTTGCTATCACGCATTATGAATTCAATTACATAATGCTTTAAAACATATTAGACCTTAAAATTTTAAGTTTAGACTAAAAAAAATACTGGAAGACCAAAAAAAATATTTACCTATATCAGGAAGTGCAGTCTCATAAGTCACCAAATAACCTGATATTACTCCATTAGGTTCAGCAGGTGAGCTCCAACTTACATTTAAAGATGTCATGGTTACATCATTGAAAATAAGGAAACCAGGAGGCCCAGGAATATCTTCCATAGTTGTTGCATATTGGGGAGCAGATCTTGGTCCATCTCCTGCAGGGTTAAAAGCTAAAATTTGAACACTATATTCAGTATATTTCTTCAAATCCAAGAGAACATAAGAGACAGTCGTTGGAGGAACTGCTTCCATTTCTTCAAAGCCCTCATGAGAACGAGGTTCATAGAATATTTTGTATCCAAGAAGGTCACCATTTTGAAGAGCTGGAGGTGGTGATTTCCAAGACACTTTCAATTCAGTAGAACTAATGGCTTCAACCCGAATCTCTCTGGGTTCTCCTGTTGGAACAGCTTCACCCACAAAAACTTGTACAGGATGACTAGGTAAACTATCACCCCTGCTGTTGTAAGCATATACTCTAGTTTCATATACCCTATCTCGTTCCAATTGATGCAAAGACAATACAGAGGCATTGGCACCTTGAATTTTATCAGATGGACAATCACCATTTCTAGGAATGGTATAGGTTGAAACTTGACAGTATTCCACTCGATATCCAGATGTGCGTACATCTCCATTCCAGTCTTCATATCCAAGGGGTTCCCAGCTTACTCTTACAGAGGTGGTTGTGTATGGTGTTGCAATGACTTGTTTAGGAGCTCTTTCAGGGGCAGCTGGAAAAGTAGAGGTCAAATTGGATTCCTGGCTCCACCCACTAGATCCAATATCATTTGTGGCCTGTATCCTAAATTTGTAAGATGTAGCAGGTTTCAAATCGGTGACTGTAAATTTGTTCAAAGTTGGATCAACTTTAGAAGCAACTGTTTTCCATGAATTGTCACTTTTTGCCATTTGAACAGTATAAAATCGTAAAGGTGCAAATCCATCTCTTCCAGGTGTCCAACTGAATGTTATCTGCCTAGCTTGAATCTGAGAATTGCTGATTTGTGGAGTGGAAGGAGGTTGTGGGGCCTCTCTGTTATTAGTAGTAAATACCTTAGCTCGAGCAGTTTTACCCCAACCTTCATTTGTCTTAGCAGTAAGTGAAAACATATAATAGGTTTCAGGATGTAAATTGACAACTTTCAATGTTCTTTCAGTTGGAGCCAATTCTTTGACAGTTTCCTCTTCTGGAGAATTATCAAGTCTATAGGCAACACGATAAGCTAAAATCTCCCCATTAGGCTCTTCGGGTACATCCCACAAAATACGTGCAGTTGTTGTAGAAACATCAGGGAATGAAATATTAGATGGTACACCGGGAACATCTTCAAAAGTTCTAACTGAAATGGGTGGCACACTTAAGGCACCATCTCCAATACGTGAAAATGCTAATACTTGGATGCTGTATAAGGAATATTTGCGAAGCTCTGTCAATGTCGTTGTAAATGTACTATTACTTTCAATAATTTTATATTGAAAAGGAACATTCTTTGCTCCATAGTACACTTTATAGCCCTCAATAATGCCATTTTGGTGAATTTTAGGAACTTCACTCCAGTTTACAACAATTGTAGTAGAAGATGTGGCATTTATTTTTACATCACTTGGGCCAGCAGATGGTACTGCTTCTCTGGTTTTTTCACGAGCCGGTAAACTACGGGAACTGCTTCCTACATCATTAAAAGCTTGAACAGATATTTCATAATCAGTGAACTCTTCCAAATCTTTAATGACATAACTATTGGCATTATGGTCCTCTAAAACAATAGTTTGATAACTATCATTATCAGATGGATTCATTAACTCATTTTCAAAAAACACAGGTCGATATTGAATGTTATATCCTCTTGGTATACCATACCATTCTACTTGCTGTAAAGGCTAGAAAAAATATATATGCATCTTAATTTAAGGAATTTTCAAACAGACCATAAATAATTTATTTATATATATATATATATATATATATATTTGCAATAAAAAGTATTTACAAGTTATTATTTGGAGGTAATTTTCATACATCATACTAACAGCTTGCAATAATCAATATTTTTAAATATTTCACAAACAGTTTTTATAGTATAACAAACTACTACTTAATAAACTACTACTTAAATATATGAATAGTATTGCAGAAAGATAAATAGGTATATAGAATTTAATTTATTTGCTGCAGAAAAAAAAAATATTAATTACTCCTGATTAATACATTTAATTTTCTAAATCATATTTAGCTCAATTAAATTATCATTAAAGCAATCGTAATATTAAAATAAAAGCTTAACAGAATTATTGCTATACAGAATAATGGGAAATATATTCTGCCTATTGTATAATTTTATGTCAGAATAATTGTAATAATTTTGTTTTATGAACATAGTTGTTTTTGACAAATATTTTCCATTAATATTTTAAGGGAGGAAATATAATATCAAATAACAAGGGATTTTACAATCAAATATTATATATTATGTATACTTTAGCCTTGGTTAATTAGCTGCACAATAGATATATAAATTAATTAATATTATGAACAGTTTGGACATGTTACAAATTTAAAACATACAATCTTAAATTTTAAATATTTTTTCAACATCTATTTTTCTTAGAATCTTTTATTTTAAGTTGTATAAAAGTTTGTAATTTAAAAATTACACTAATTAAATGCTTTGAATTTTACACAGTTAAAAAAACAACATTAAACAACACACATGAAAAATTTTACATCAAAATACAACTATAAATTGCAATAATTTACAGACAAATTATGTTTTTAAGAATTTACAGAAAAGATAATCAAATTTTAATTCACATTACTGTTATATACTTACTGTCCAACGAACTCTTAAAGCTTTAGCATTCACAGCTCGTACTGTCACATTATATGGAGGATGAGAAGGTGGAGCTTGAATGGTTTGGAAGAATTTGGATGGTTCACTGGGATCACTGGAACCAACAACATTGATAGAAATCAATCTCAATCTGTATTCTGTAAATGGAAGAAGGTTTTTCACATGGATATTAGAAGCTTCAGGATCTGAAACTTCATAGGTCTTAAACCAGGATTCATTACGACGTGTCTGGGCTTCAACAACCCATTTAATGATAGAAGTATTGCCATCAAATCCTGGAGTGAATTGAAGAACCACAGAAAATGCTCCAATGTTGGAAACAGCCAACTTAGTGGCAGGTCCTGGCAATACTGAAATAAAAATATTCATGTTTAGATATAAATTTATACATACTCTTAAGTAGCATTTTCAAAAAAAGAATTGCTGTATATATTCAAGAAGACTTAAGCAAATATTTATTTTTTTAAAAAATAAAGTTAATATAATACAAGCAATTTTCAGTAACAGAATGTTATACATACAATGTGACAAAATATGAATTTCAAAAATATGGTTACACAAATGAAAAAATATAATAAAAATCAGATTTATTCTTTTGAAAAATATAAATAATTAAAAAAGTCAGACTTAATTATTGCCCAAAAAACAGCATATATATATCTAACCTGGAGGAATTCCAGACTGTATAGTAGCTGTTTTCTCAGGTCCTGGTCCAACAATGGTCCAACCAAATATTTCAAAAGTGTAAGCCGTCATGGGCCTCAAATCAGTAACTTTCACTTGTGTAGCATCAGCAGAGAGATTACGAATAACTGTTGTTTCCAACACATCCTTTACATGATACTTCAGTGTATAACCTACAAAAAAAAAAAAAAAAAAAAAAAAAAAAATCAAAATTTCACTCAATACCTTATTCAATTAAGGGATAAAAAAAAATACACTTTTTAATATCCCTTCAATTTCATACTGAATATGACAGAAAGGAACCATAAATATATAGATATACCTCTCAAAATTCCATTTATATGCTCAGGAGGAGTCCAGGTAACTAATATGGTAGTATCCAAAATATCTTCAAATTTTAAACTCTTTACAGCATCAGGAACTATAATTTTTAAAATATAATATATATATAATGATTTGTATTTAATAAATATAATATATGTATAATACATTTCCTCAACATGAATGAATAGCATACAGATAATGAGATGAATAATTTATTCCAATAGAAAATTCACAGTTGTTAAAAGCTATTTTAATATTTTCAGCATTTACATAATTCTAATTTTAAGCATTTGGATATTTTTAGACTATCTAATCAATTTAATATTTTTAAGTATTTGTATACTTTTAGTTTTTAAGATGTGGCAACAAGGGAATATGGTATAAATAAAAATATAGTATAAGTAGCAATATACAGTACAAATAATAATATTCTGCTAAAAATAAAGTTCTTTTTATTTATAAATATGGATTCAGATTGAGTTCTTAAGAGAGTCTATAAGTAATAAGAAATTTAGAGAATTTTTCACATTTGTGTTGTATGGTCATAATCAAACATTACAGGCAAGCTTTATTTAATATGGAAGTACTTGTGGAGAAATGTTCTCTAATTAAGGCTAATTTAGCAAAGAACTATAATTCTTTAATTGATTTATTAAGTACAGAAAATCCAAACCATAAAAGGATTAAATTAACTTTGGCTAATATGAAAAAAAATCAATTTGTAATTAACAGATTTAGATACAAACATATGCAATGCATTGTTAGAGGATCAAAAAATAGATACATAAAAGGCTAGATATAAGATAAGAGAATAAGAATATAATGAGAAAATGGTTGAAGCAAAAGTAAATATAGATATGTATTTAAACAATATTTTGGAAGTTCATGAAGATTATTCAGTTCAAATCGGGAATAGGGTGTCCCCAAGGAGATTGGCGACTTTTGGGAGCGATAATTGGCAATTTAGGTCATTGTTACCCTAAGCATACTCTATGCTTAAGTCACGCACATTTGGCAACCTATCTAGGAAGTCGACAAGTTTCATCACCAATCTCCTAGGGGGACACCCTATTCCTGATTTGAACCGATTATTCTGTTTATTCTCCTGTTGCAACAAAACGGAAATTAAATTTGCCCAAAATTGAACTTTAAAAAATTGTTAGCAAGAAAGATGATTGGTTAGCTTTTTGGAGAATTCATGAGGATGACATTTTACGTAAGGTATTAAATTACAATATTTAACTCAATATGAGGAGAAAAATAAAAAAGCTCATGAAATTATTGATAGCTTCCCTTCAACTCATAAGAATTATATTGCTGCAGACAGTTTCATACACAATTTCAGTCAAAATTTCATTTTGGTCTTAATGAGTTAATTGAAATTAATGTCAGAGAACTTTTGAAACTTGCTATGAAAAATGCCCAAGATATTAGAAAATTAGACATTTTATATTGTGATAATTTAGAAGAAAAAAGAGCCGAGAGTTTGGGTATTTTGTGAAAATTCTCACATGAAAGTAAAAATTGTTCCCAGGCTGAAAAATTTAATTTGTCACAAAAAGAAGACATAATAAAAACCAAGCAATGTTTTGTATGCTTGAAAGTCTGATATTGTGCTAAAAAGTATAACATAAACTTGAAATGCATGTTTTCTAGAAAAAAAAAACATTTAATGTTTCAAAACAGAAACATTAAATGTTTGCTAAAAAAAATGCTATTTAAATGCTAACTAAAAAATTATGGAACAATTCAGATTAATCCCCCAAACAGAGCAAAGAGCTTCATATGTTCGTTTATCAGATCAGTTTGCATCTGAAAAAAAAAATATTAATACAAACTTTGTCTGTGAAACCTGATGTGAATGGTAAAGAGAGGTGGATTTGAGTACTTATAGACAATGGCTCGCAGAGTTTTTGCATACTCAATAGAATGATAAAAGAATTGGGTATCAAACCAGTAGCCAATAAAACGTTAGTTCATTCCATGTTTGGAGATATTGCAACTGGTAAAAAGGAGTATCAGTTTCAAATCCTTAAGTGGCCCATTTTCCTTCAACATACAAGCCCTGGACCAACATACAATATTCAGTGAAATACTACTAAAGAAAAACGAGTTTGGAATAAAGAATTAAAAAAGAAGATATGACTAACTGACTTTGGAAACTTAAATATGATTTGTTTCCATATGAAACACATTTGAGTTGGACAATGATGGGTTGAGTGCCAGGGGGAAACACTTTAGCTAATATTGCCATGTGTTAGTTGGTAAAAATTGCTTCAATTGCTGAAATAAGGAAATTGGACTCTCCAGACATACAGAATTCAGTCAAAACAAAATCTAACGATAAGAAAAAAAAAAGAAAGAAAAGAAACATTTTCACTGAGTAGACTTAGAAGCATATTCCAGAATGATACAATTTTGCTCACACCCCCCTCTAGATCCTGTTTGGTAGAAGTTTTGCTTGTATCTAGAAGGTGGGAGGGTCAAGACTTATTATGGACTATATGTTACTTTTATAATCTAACAATATAGTTGACTGTAATCATAAATAACATATGAGTAAATTAAACAATTCCATAATCAAAATAAAATAAGTTTTCATACCATCTTGCTTGGTAGTTATTGTAACTGAATCACTCCTTGGTCCATCTCCAGGACTTGTAAAACACAAAACAGTTATACGATAGGGTGTATACTTCTCCAAACCTGTAACTATTGCATCTTGCTCAGCAAGAGGATCCAAAGGACTAGGAGCTACTAGAACTGTGTGTGAAGGTGTGATGTTGGATTCCGGATCTCCTAACCATGTTTGCAACTAAAATGTATATATTATCAAATTTAAAATCAAGAAAACCAAGAAATTTAAAATTTAGTTCAAAAAATTAAGATCTGAACCTAAATTTTGATAGTTCTTCTTTACATAATTTCTACTTTGAGAAAATTAGCCTTTTCATAATCTTGATTGATTGTGAACAGGATAAAATTAGTCTTATCTACAATATGATAACATACACAAACCTATATAAGGCTATTAACATTTATATTTAACTGTGACAAATCTTGATAATACAGTACAATGTGATAAATGAGATTATATATGTTATTTGAAGGAAAAAAGAGAGAGAATAAAAAAGCTTTCTTAATAAAAACTACTAACTATTTTTACTTATTCAAATAATTACCTTGTATCCTTGATTTATACCATTAATAAGCTGTGGATCAGGTGGTTTCCACCAAACATGAACTGCAGTAGAGTTGATAGCTTCAGCTCGAACATCAGTCGGAGCAGCTTGAGGAACTAAAATAAAGTATTTGAACTATATTAAAACTATTTAAAAAAAACACATTGAAAGCTTTAAAAAAATAATAGAAGACAAACATTTAAAAGCATCTAATCACCCTAAAACTAAAAAATATCAACAAATAAATTTTAACAAAATGCAAAATACTTATGAATTTAAAAAGACAAATATTTTTTATATAAGATTTTTCACTTAAATAATCTTATATAAAAAGGGAGGGAGGAAGGATCCAGTCTAAATGTTAAGATTTCAAAATATCTTTAAAAACTCTTGTTATTTTTTAAAATTTAAACACTGATAAGCAACTTTTGAATACTTATTGTAAAGTGCAATTGATTTTAATTCTTTCATAACTTCATTTTCTTGATTTATATTGACTGTAATTTAAAATCACCAACACTCCTAAACAATTATCAAATTTAGATCTGAAGTTTTGAAGTCAACATATGATTTTATACTATCATCAGTCTTTCTCTTTCATAAATTTGCTATATATTCCTCGAATTCAAATAATAGAAAAAGCTAAAATTCAACAAAACATTCTCCATTTTCTGTAATGCTATCAATATTATAGTAACCATATTGTTTCAAAATTCCATTGAATCTGTGTACACACTTTATTAAGAACCTCAAATGATCAATGAATTCATCCTATCAAGCAAATAATGAAATCTCATCCATTTTCACAAAGTTAAAGATCATAAGCTTTTTTCAAAAAAAAAAAATGGTTTTGTCTTTCTTCTAGTTTTCAAGAGTCAAATTTTGATGTATTTAGCTAGGATTTTTATTCCTAATTGTTTATAAGCTCACAAAAGTGACTATTTTACTGTTATATATTCATTCAAATAATATCCTTGCTATCTCTAGTCTGTTGAATTCCATGTAGCCAATTGAGATTTTTTTTAACATAATTCATACATATTTTTTTTTTTAACTATTACATGCAATTCTGATTCTCCCTTCTTAGAATTTAAAGGTATTGGTTCAAAAACTAATTCTAATCCACTTAGTTGTGTCAGCATCTTTAAAAATTTCACAAAATTACTCTTAAAATATCCTTTGAAAAGTGAAAAAAAAAATACATTTTCATACTGAAGAAATAGAATGCAATAGTTTATTTTATAAACAATTCATTCTTCCTTAGAAATAACACATTTTTAAGTATTTTACCAAGCAATATCTAAAATCAATGTCACTAGTAAGAGTTAATTCATTATACATATTAATTTTAAATTTTTGCTCATCAGATGCAATTCTAGAATGCAATGCAATTCACAATACATTTAAGTATATCAACAATTTCTGAAACAAGTTTTAAGTACATATTTAAATTTTATTAAGATATTTTTAAATAAAAAAAGATTAACTATGACATGAATTGCTTTATATTAATTATATACAAGATATTTTTAACACAAAGAATTCTTTTAAAGTGCTGCAAGTCAAATTTATTCAAAAAAAAGATAATTTTTCTAAAAATGTACTAGCTGTTTTAAACATCTTTCAAAATTTATTTCACTATTTATACATAAATTGACAGTGAGAACGTTAATGAGATACATACCACCTTCTCTTGTTCGAATATATATACTGCTGGAATAGACACCGACTCCTTTTTCATTACATGCAGCTACTTGTATTTCATAATTTTGCCATACAATGAGATCTTCAAGAAGGAAACTGTGTTGGGCTTCATTTGTAATATTATGATAAGCCCAAGGACTTGCAGAATATCCAGCTAATTTGTATCGAATCACAAAGCCAACAAGCACACCATTACGCTCCTGTTCTGCTGGATTCTGTCATAAATTGACAATGAAAATAACTATAATTTAAGCACTAAAATAATGCAAATTCAAATATAAAAGAAATATTGAAAAGAAAGAATCCACATATATCAGTCTTTGCTTTCAATTTCACATACAAAGCTTTCTTGTTTAATAACTAAAGGGAAAACTGTTGACATATTTTTAAGTATTCTAATTCAAAACCAAAATACTCACAACATAACTGATTAATAAACTAAATGAAAATTACATTTCAGTAAGTATTATTAGATTTGATCATAATAAAAATGAAATTTCGCAATTTGAGACATACTTATCAATTTAACCAATACAAAATTATATTATCCTACAAATGAGATGACAATTCATAATACCCCCCCTACTTATTTAATATTTATCGTTAATTTAAAATACAATTACATATTTACTTACAGCCATCATAATTTTTTTAAAGGTGAAACACTCATCAAACTTTAAATTTTACAATACATAAGCTGAACTTATGAAGAAAAAAAATCCACTTGAGTACTATGTTTACTTTTTTAGTCTTCAATTTAAAAGGAAAAGCTTCAATATGCAAGTTCAGGTGCAGAGCTAAAGGATATCAAGTCTTTGCACCCATGAAACCAAACAAATTAATTCAAAATAACCGTACATTTACACAAACATCTTAAAATCAAGAATTTTGATAGCCCTCACTAAAATTCATTTGTGTATGAGTTTATACTTTTATGTAATGTTTTATATAAATACATAAGTACTCTTCTCTTTGTCATATTCGTACTCATAAATCCAAAATTAAGATTCATTGCATTTGTCAATTTTACACCCAATCTTGTTTATGTCACCATTATATAAATTAGGTAGAATGACAAAAATAAATATATTAATATTAATGATGATTTATGACATTTGTCTTGTATGCATACACAAATCTTTTTTAAATGTTTTTTTAATACTTAGATTAACTATTTTAATCTGAGGAGGATAAATTATTTTTTTTTTCGTACAAAAAAAATATATTTGATTACCTGCCATTGCAACATAATGGATGTAGAGGATCTAGCACCACCAACAACTCCTTGAGGAGGTCCGGTTGGAGCTACAATTATAAAGCACCATAAATTACTCATGCAATAAAAATTGATTTCTTATAAATCGTTAAAATATTAAATAACTATATTCATGCTTGATAGACATATAAAGAATGCTATTATTATTAAAGATATCTGTAATACCAAGCTGTGAAAATTTGAGTTCTATCAAATTAATTTTTTTTACATTTTTCAGTTAATATTTAAAACAAATCACATTTTTTAAAACAAAAATTTTCATTAATTTTTCTGTATGTATTCATTTCTTAAGCAAAAATCATAACCATTCATCCATAAAATTTTAAAGCAAGAAATTATATTTTTTTATTTCTATTCTTAACCAGAGCAATATTACAGTTTCAATGCATTAATAAAAAATAATGCAAGAAATGAGGAACAAATAAAAAAATTAAATTAAATCCCCTGATTTTTTTAGAGAAATTTTTAAAATAATCATCAACAGAAGTGACTTCAAATAAGATTATATGAAGCACGAAATTTCAAATTTGTATTATTTTTTTATAAATCAAAAATGTAAATGCATACGTTCAGGTGGCAAATGTATAATTTCTGCTGCTGCTCTAGGATTGCCTTCTCCAACACCATTCACAGCACTAACTCTGAATTCATAACTTGAAGCAGGTTTGAGATTTGTCAAGATGACATACCGTTGATCACCAGATATATTTGCTTGAGCAGTTGTCCAAGGAAGCAGATATTCCATTTCAGCATCTAGCAGGTCAAAAAATTAAATAACTGAATTCAAATTACAGAATACTGGGAATAATTTTAAAAGTCAAAATGATGTTACACAAAATTTCTTTCATTTTAGTACTCAAAATTGTATAATTTTCATGCTCAGAATGAGAATACTTTTTCCTTCAAGTAAAAACAGTATACTTTTAATAATTAAATTAAAGTAATTGCTAAGCACTAAAGTAATTATTTTTTATAGCCAATATAAATTATAATATTTTACAGTTCTTCCCATACCGTGCTAATTGAAAAGTAACAAGGGCTCCTACTCAAATTTTGTTAAAAATTAAAATGATGAAAGAAAATAAAACAACCAATTCTAGCAATAGACAAATAATTACAAAGACATATACATAAAACATGTTTTTCTAATGTTTATAATTTGGGTTTAAAATATCTGCATTTAAAAGGAAAAAAAGCAACTATTATAGGCTGTGATTAGTGAAACTTGCCAGAAGAATTAGGCAGCCAGAAAATGTTCTATAAATAAAGAAATACCTTTTTAAATTATTCCTTCCCTTTTACAGTACTAACAAGCAATCCCCTTATTTCATAATATAATTTCGAAATTTAGAAATTGCATTTTACACTTGTTATTTTTCAAAATTACAATGTTTGACTAAATGAAAAAATGTAAAATGCCTACTTTCACATACACAAAAAATTCAGCATTGTAATTTCTAAATACTTCTAAATTTAACATATAATTTATTCAATCACCCAATCAGGAACAAAAAAATTATGATTATAAAATAGTACCTGTTGCTGGTACAATCCTCATTTGAACAATGTAATTGGTAATAGGACTGTTACCATTAAATGACTTTGACCAACTAACATTCACACTCTTCGGATACGTATTCTGAAGTACGGCTTTTACATTGTTAGGCGGATGAGGAAGTTCTACGAAAATAAATAGAGATCAATATAAGGAATGAACTGTGACAAAAAACAGTAAAAATAACCAGCATTTAATCAAAAAACTGAATTATAAAATGCAAACTTTTTAGATTGTATTCATTTATTTAATTTTAGTCACATTTAACTACACTTACACCAAATAATTTCAAATTCCCATAATGACTTAAAATTGCTAAATATTACTCATACTCTTATTGATTTTAGAGGGATTTTTTTTTTAATTCTCCAATAAACTTATTAAAAAAACTGTATCTTAAGCATTACACCTAATTTTACACTTTGGCATACTTAATTAACTAATATGAAAATTGACGAAGTCTCAAATAAATAATTATTCCCCACTATTTAAAATAAAAACTTCAACATTTGTTATAACTTCAGATAAATGATTTTTTAGTAGGATAGCTTTTTCGTTAAGCATAATCCTTTCAGTTGAAAATCACTAAAATATTAATATGATGCACTTTTAATATCACATGCACGGATAAGATACATTTCAATGGTATTTGATAATAATTATTCACAACTCAAAATTTAGAATGAAAAGTTCACTTTAGTTATAGAAAAACTGCATTCTAAAAAGCAAACATGAAAGGAGTTTTTTGTGCATTTAGTAAGCCTCATTTAAAAAAATTAAAAAAAAAAAAAAAAGACTAACCAATAACATCTAATCTGGCACTGCGGGTTTCATTTCCGCCCTCTGAAAACACTTTACAAGTATAAAGGCCCACATCAGTATTTCTAGCTTGACCAATACGCAAGCTGCCATCTGAAAGAATTTGTATCCTCCCTCCCTGTATAGGATGAACTTCTTTGTTATTAAAGAACCAATGCACAGAGTATGGAACTGCTTCATCATGTGACACTTTGCACTGCAATTCAGCTGTTGAGCTTAGAATTACTTTTGTATCCACAGGAGGTTGTATAATTTGTGTACGAACTGTAACAAAACAATAAATGAAAAATTCTTAATAATTAAGATAATAAATATTAATAACTTAAGCTACGTTTTAAAGAATTAGTTTTAAACTATCAATATTTTTTTTAAAATTTTACTTAATTCTAATACTTAATAATATATATAAATTTGAATATGAAAATATGATTTTTGAGTGAAAAAAAATCAAATTTTTTTTCAGATAAATTATTTGCCAGAAAATCAACTTATTTCTATACTTATTTATTAAATCCAGAAACATACTTTTGATCAATATAATTAAAAACATAATTTACAGAAATTTTTCCTATTTTATAAGCACGAAAATTTTAAATCAACAGAAATTAATGATATTAACAAAAAATTAATGATTTAATATGGCACAGAATTTTTCACTTTTTGTAGAATAACATTGGGGGAAAAATTATACAAGGGGGGAAAATAGATACATAGCTTCACAAGATTTATATAATCAAATTAATCATAAAGAGATAAACATACAATACTTAATATTCTTCTCAGACATACTACATACCTAATACAGCTAAATATCCAGAACCTTTCACTGATCCAGCACTATTTTCTCTCATACAAGTATACTTTCCAACATCATTGGATTCAGCAGAAGCAATTAACAGACTGCCACTTTCTAAAATTTGTACTCGTCCAGCACTATGAATTTCCATGGTATCTAAAACGAAAGTAAATTTTACATCAGTAAAATGTCACATTAAATATTATCCATCTTGAGAGATATATACAACAGTTTACAATAATAAAATAAAATCAGTTTACAATAATTATAAATTACCATTAAATATCCAAGTAATATTAGGTGCAGGAGCTCCAGAAACTTCACAAGAAATCTGAGCATCTTTTCCATCCAGGACTGTAACATTAATGGGACGTTTTATGAAATCAGGAGATGAAGCTGTAATAGAATTTGGAATTTGAGAACCAAAAGAAATTTAAAATTAAGATAATTATGTGCAAGTCTCTAAAAAAAGATGCTTTTATGTACGATTTCAACATAATTAAAATTAAGCCAAAATTCTTTCATATTTAACACTGAATAAATAAAATTTAAAAAAACACCTTACTGATTTCACTAAAAAAAATTCATCAAGGAGGAACAGAGGAAAATAATCTTTAATCAGGTAGGGGAATCTTTCCTTCAAAACAAGTTAATTCATTCCAGCTCAAATAGCACTTAAAGGTTAATGAAGAACTGGAGCTACACAGTAAATTAAAAATGAATCTCAAAAATTTAAAACTATAGTTAAGTGGAAAGGATAAATAAAAGTAATTCCCCCCCCCCTTCATCAGGATGGGACATCTTTCAAAATCCCATCCTGAAGAGACTTTCAGGCTAGGGTGGATTTAAAGAGAAAAAACACAACATTCCGTTTAATATCTTAAGTAGAATCAAATTTTGAATCTGCTAAATGGTGGCAAATCCTATTTATTTTGATGAACAAATAACCAAGGTTCACTTTACAGTCAACACATAACATTAGAATGTAACCAAAAAGTGCATCAACAAAAATAGCTAATGCAATGCCAGTGACAGTTTGATAGAATTTAAATAATAATGAAAGTCTGATATAGTCACATCTAGGAAGTTAATTATTCAAAGTTAAAGCAAAGATTCAAAATAATGTAAATACTGATTATGTATTTTGGAAAAATGTAATGAAATCCATGACCTACTAAACATAAAATGTTCTAAAAGTTTATCATTAAAAAATTACTATATTTCCTATTAAAACATTTACAAATAAAATCTACATAATAATATAAACAGCTCCAAGACATCTCAAATAGGTAAAATCATTTTAAAAAATACATTTAAAAAAAATACATTTATTTGCAAAAAACATTGCAATGCAATTATAAATGCTCACTTTTTACATGTAACCAAGTGCTAGCAGATGCTTCTCCTCCAAGATTTGAGGCAACACATTGGTAAATACCCATATCTCCTCCAGACAGAGCAGAAATTGTTAGTGTTCCATTAGAAAGGACTTCAAAGCGTTCACCTGGATGGGATTCCACAGGCTGAGCATTTCTATACCATGTTACTTGAGGTGGAGGATTCCCACTAGCAGTACAAGGTATCTGAACTGTCTTTCCAATCTCAGAGACTGTTTCTCTTTGAGGTCGAAGTGTAATAATAGGATCAACTGCAAAAAATAAAACATCAATTCCTTTTTCTTTAATAACTTACTTAAACCACATACACAAAAAAAGATATCTACAAGAATTATAAATTTGATACAGATTAATTTTTTAAATGATAAATATAAACAAAAGAAAAAAATTAAAATACATCAAAAATTAAATGCGATCAAAATACCAGATTTTGTAAGTTTCAAATATTTCTAAAACTAAAACATTTCAAGGAATAATTATAATCTGTTTCAAAGAATTATTTTATGAGATACGAGTTTGTTTAAAAAATTGAATCATTGTGACATTAATAAAATCAAACCAAAAACAAAGCTCTTTGATTAAATATTAAAAATTCCTACTTGTAATTTGATTACATGAGAAACAGTCTTCCTACACAAGAAACATCTTCCTTCTACAGAACAAAGCACAATAATTACTTGTGCCAACTATAAGCATAATGTCAGCTCCTACTAACATTTTATTGGTCCCCAGAACAAACACAGTGATTGGCCAAACCACTTTATAACAGTGTTTGTTTTTTAGATTAAAGTATGCTTTACTTTATTTTGTATTTCAAATATTTTAATTTTGGTTTTTTTTTAATAGAATTCAGTATTAAATTCTCTTTAAAATAGTATATACAACTTTGCATTTTGTGAAACGTAACATTTTCTATAAGCATACAAAGTTAAAAAACATAAAAGTTTCCACAATTTTGGCCACTACTGTATGTATGTATGTGTATATATATATATATAAAATATTGTTACGAACATGAGTTAGTTGATGATTCTCTACAACTCTTCTCTTACAAAGGAAAAGACTAATTTACAGATATGTCACCAGTTAATAGAACAGAGTTTAAGCAATGACCCCCTTCACCTTGGCTATGATTAGGCGAAAAATTAAACGGGAAGAAAGTTACAGAATTCACGAATTTTCCCATGCAATATCACGCCTGGCTGGTAAAGGTATTAATAAGCCAAGAGCTACAATCAGAGGATCAGTCTGTGTAAGGAATCAGTTAATCTGTAGAGTCTGCTTTGTAGACCGATCGGTAAATCATGACCAAGTGAATCTGCTGAAAGTTAGGCCTCAATCTAGTAGAACGGAGTGAGTCTGTCTTTGGAGATTCTGTTGCGGAGATCGATCGGGGGATTGACTGAAGCTGTCAGCACTTGAAGTGGAATAAGCCAAGTGAATATGCGAAAAAGCAGCATGTATCTGCTAGGAATTGTTGGATCCTGCCTTGGAAGTGCAGAATATAACTGCAGTGGCTGTTGGCAGTGAGGAGTGATAAGCTGATGAAATGAACGCTGCTGAAATCATTGTGACTATTTGTAAAAGTGTGTCTTCTTCCTGTTTCTGTGTCACTATACTGTGCAAGTGCTGTATATTATCTGTTATTGTCCAAGCTGTGTTACCTGTATGTAGTTCTGAAGATTTACTAATAAATCTTCATTTGTTGTTATCCTCCGAATTGGTATTGATTTTTCACTCAGTATACACACCCCCAGAGAGGAAAAAAAATTTATAACAATATACACTTCCACCTCCTTCCCCCCCCCCCTTCTGTTTGATAAGAGTAAACATGTAAATTAAATTTCATTTGTAAGATAAACATACCAATTACGGAAACATTAGCAGAAGCCTTCACTTGTATTGATTCATCTTCTTTCATAGTAACCACACACTCATAAATACCAGCATGCATTGTTGCAACATTCAACAAAGTAATGGTACGATTCCAATATGAGAGCAAATGAGATAGTCCACTCAATGCCATTTCTTGACCATCTTTCTTCCAGATAATTTCAATAGACTCAACTGGCCTAAAGTAAATAAATATTTAGAAAATAAGAAAAATGGAACAATGCTTCATCTAGTAAGTTTTACAACACGAAATTTGAATGCATTTTATTACAAAAACAATTAAACAATTCCTAGTTTTTGAGAAATATTAATTATTGATAAACACATAACCATTGCTATTTATTTACTTTAAAAATTCAAATATTTGATAAATGACACCAGTTCAGTAAATTTTCATTAAATTATTTTGTATTTATTTATTTCTTATAATTCTTGAAGACTGTAGTTTTCAAGAAATATAGAAGTATATTTTTAAAGCTATCTTTAAAATGAATATATAAAAACTATTTGCCAAGCAATACAATTAATTCACAAAAAAATGATGAATGAGAAAACAAAAAGTATCTTTTAAGCAGAAAAATTAAAAGATAACCCAAACCTAATTAAAAAAAAAATAAAGCACTTTAATGCTAAAAACATTTGTCCATTTTTATGAACATGTATCATTATTTCACACATGTAGTAATGTATATTTATAATTATAAATGTAATAAACACTCTATCAAATCAACTAATTTAATAAATTTTTCATTATAAATTTAAAATGTTCAATATTTGTGTAATATCCTGTCAACCGTTTTCACCTAACCTGAAAATGTTACTCAGAGATATGGTAGTCTACCAATAATGGAAAGAAAGAAATCACACATTATTTTTCCTATTTTGCTCCTCTATTTATCACCGTAATAACTTAACATAGAACATATTTTATGCAACCTTGTTTAATCATTATTTCAACATGAAACAATACCAAATAAAAATAAGCAAGAGTTCTGTCAGGTATTATCATTAATATTATAGTCATAATCACTTAGGTTCATATACAGATGAATTAATATGGGGAGATTCGTATACAGAGTCACAGCAAAGGACTCCCTCGTTTGCTATCTTGAATGGAATTTAAAAATTCTGGCTGCTGAAATTATTTGCATAAGCTCACCTGGAACTATACCATCTTTCTTGGTTAATGGGAAGTTGTGCCAACTTTCATACCAATAAGCTTTTACACAAATACCAAATTTACATTTTACTAAACAATATATAACAAAGTTATATTAAAATCAAAACATAGAATACTATAAACAAGACAACTTTTAATAAATTTATGTAAATTTAACTAAACTTAATAAAAGATTCATAATTTAAATGCATTCATTTATATTTGTAAAAAGTTCATAACAAATACTCAAAAAAATTATATTTACCTTGCATTAACAATACATTCTAAAATAGCAGGATATACCCCTTGTTTAAAAATTGAATCTTTGGGTGGAATAATTATTTCAGCAGAAACAAAATCCCTCCTTTCACCTGTAAAAATAAATAAATAAAAATTAATCATACTTTAGTTCTGTAAGAAAATATAATGAACTAAGGATAATAGGAATGATATAACACATCAATCAATAACTTCCGAGACTAACCCAGAGATGGCGCTCGTAGTAAACCAGTAACCAGGTCTTTCTAGAGTACTAGCCTTTGCTTGAAACGTGTCAAAATTTTAAGTCGATCGGACCAGAAACAGCTGAGTTATCGAGGTTGGAGTAAAGTCGTTTTGTAGTTTGTTTAAAAAATGGAAAAAACCGAGTTTCGTGTTCTGATAAAACATTGTTTTTTAATGGGTAAAAACACCGTGCAAGCAAAACAATGGCTTGAAAAACGTTACCCGGACTCTTGTCCATCAAAAGCAACGATTTGTCGGTGGTTTGCCGAGTTTAAACGTGGTCGTACCGACACAAATGATGCGGAACGCTCGGGTAGACCTGTGGAAGCCGTTACACCGGAAAAATGAGTGAAGTGACAAAAATTATAATGGAAGATCGTAAAGTGAAGCTCCGTGAGATTGCTGAGATGACACAGATATCATATAGAAGTGTATTTACTGAAAAAGGTTTTTTGAAGTGAAGTGAAAAAGGTTTTTTCCAAGTGGGTGCCGCGATTGCTTTCGATGGAACAAAAACAGCAACGAGTCGATGATTCAGAAAACTGTTTATCGCTATTTACTCGCAACAAAAAAGATTTCTTGCGAAAAAAAAAATTTTTTTGGAAAAAAAAAAAAAAAAGATTTGGAAAAGCGTTGGAACGATTGTATCACCCTAAAAGGTGATTAACAAAAGATGTTATGTTGATGAATAAAAAAAAAAATTTGCAAAAAAAATGTTGTTTTCAATGTTAGACTCAGGAGTTATTGATTGATGTGTTAAATAATTATTATCCTGACAAACTTATTTGAGAAGCATAATTAATACATTCAGCATCATTTATAAGAGTTTTCTCAGGAACAGAAGAAAAGTAATAAACCTAACGTAGAATAAAATAGTTAATCAGTTTAAATAAAAATAAACAAAAAGTCATTTTAGACACTGTAAAAAGTGTTAAAATAAGAGTTATAATTTGTAATGATAAATTAATTTCATACTACTTTTAAAATGCAATATAGTTGATAAAGTATCATGTGAATACAATAGAATAATTTTTTTAAAAAAATAACCCTATAGTTAATATCAATCAAGTATAATATTAAGCAGAACCCTGTACTTAATGCTTTAACTAACAAAAATATAAATTAAAATAATTTGATAAAGATTTCACATACACATAAATTCTAATGTATGTAATATATTTAACAAAATACTTTAAGCTTCCTTCCCCTACTAAATAAAAAAACATACAGGAGACATAGTTAAAATTTCATTTATATTAAATGTTCAAGATCTTAACAATACACAATCAGTTAATGATAAAACTCATTTTTTCTCTATATCCCATTTAAGGGGGAAAAATTCATTAGGATTATGTACGTCATCAAATCAAAAACTTTTCTAGATAAATTTGATTTAATTCATTTAGAATTATAATCCAATTAACCCCACATGAAGAAAAAAATCATCCCATAATTGAAAAGCTTTATATTTAAATTATGTATCATGAATAAAACAGACGAGAGGCTAGAAATGCTACCACAGGACTGTGAGTGAGTAAGTGAATATGCAGTTTATTGGCGCAAGAGCCAGATGTAGCTATGCTGTACCAAACAAGATGGAACTGTGGTCTAGATGTGATAAAATTGAAAAATAAAAGACAAAAATTGGTTGACAAGAAGGAGGGTTGAAAATAGAGAAGGATCGCTAGGGTATCGCGGGAAAGCGTTCCCCATGTTTACCAAAGACAGTAAATCCCATGGGAAAGAAAAAGATCACTAGGGTGCCTCAGGGTCATAATGCCCGTACTTACCTGAAGAAGATAAATCCCTGAGGTCCCCTGATGTAATCCCCAGGGGCTGGGTGCCTGTCTATATTCCCAGACACTGGGTACCTATTTTAGTCACCTCTTAAAGTCATGCATGAGCTACAGTGGGACTATTCTGTCATTCCCGGTCACCACACGGGTCTCGGGGGACTGTGAATGATGCCACATGTCATGACCGTATTTCTGTTTTGGCTGGAACTCTCCGACTTTTAACAGGAATTTTATATTTTGGTCTGTCACACAGTGTAGTTTTCGATTTTGTAAAAGTATATACATTTTGTTGAAACAAATAAATAATACACAAGAATAGGCCCTATTTATAATGACCAATTCTTACTTCTAATTTCCTTTGATTAATTACAGAATACAAGTAGATTTATGAGAGGTAAGTTATTTTGAGCTAATAGAATTTATTACACAGCATTCTAAGTGATAATGTAAAGGAAATTAACACTGCTCAAAACAATTAAGGGATATTGTGAGTTCAGTATGAAACTAAATAAATGACAACTTTTTTAAAAGAACTGAAAAAGAAGAGGTTCAAAAGGAAATTTATAATGTTTACAAAGTTGGGAATATGCAATTTTTTTTCCTGTGATATAGAAAACTATGCATCTTAGATTAGGAGTGAACAGCAACCTGTGACATTCCTTCAGTGCAAGGAGATTAAAAACAACCGATACATGTTGAATGTTTTGTAACAGTGAATGCTATATCTCAACAACATGACTTGGATGAATTGGTAGCTTGGAGAGCTATTGGTCATTTTAAGGCAAGTCAAACACAGTCCGTTGTAGCGCAAGGTACAAGAGTTTCTCAGAGTGTGATTTCCAGGCTATGGAGTAAGTGAATGAATGAATGTAAAGTGCATTGGTGCAAGAGCCAGATGTGGGTATGCTGCACCAAACAATATTTTAACTATGGTCTAGACATGAAGAAATTGAAAAATTAAAGACAAAAATTACTTGACAAGAAGGAGGGTTGAAAATAGAGAAGGATCCCAAGTCCAGACTATGGAATCAGTTTTCGGAAACTGGAAGTGTTAACCAAAGATCGGAACAAGGTCGTACACTTGCCACAACTCAAAATGAAGACCAATATGTTACATTAATGGCCAGAAGAAACCACACTATGAATGCCACTTTATTACAACAGCACCTACAGAGTACTATTGGTACCAGAGTTTCGACTCAAACTATTTGAAACCAATTCTAGAATGTATGTTCGTACGTTCGTAGATCTATGGTTTGTGCTTCATTAACAGTGACCCACTGTACTGCCTACAGTAGGTGGGCACAGAAACATCTTGGATGGGGACGAGGTGAGTGGAGCAGTGTACTCATCACGGATGAGTCCTGTTTTAATGTACAACTTGACAATAGGTGGATTCTCATACAGAAAGAACCTGGAACTCAGAATAATCCTGCATTTGAGCATCAAAGTGTCCAATTTGGTGGAGGCCGAGTGATGGTCTGGGCCGGTATTTGTATCAATGGCCACGCCGATCAGTACATTATCAGAAATGGATCACTAACTGCTCAGAGATATAAGGATGAGATCCTCAGACCTGTTGTGGTCCTTTACGCTGCTGCAAATGGGGATAAATCATTCTCATGGATGATAATGCCAGACCACATCATGCTCAGCTAGTGGACAATTTCTTTTGCAACAAAGGATTTCTTTGAATGGATAGGCCAGCATTTTCCCTAGATATGAACCCAATAGAACACATTTGGGACATTCTAGAGAGAAGGGTTGCTAGTCGCTTATCATCTCCAGAAACAATACAGCAGTTGGAAAGCTCTCTCCTACAGGAGTGGGAGAGAATACCCTAGTCCCTTACTGATAACCTCATTGAATCTTTTAGAGGAGCAACATAGCTTTTGATCAGGAGTAACCTTACCCCTTATTAAAACTCATTTCCATAAAAAAAAAAATCACTTTTTTGTTTGCTTGTACATTAATCACAAATTGTGCATTTTTTATTTTAACATTAAATATCATCTTTTTAATTTAATTATTCTTCGTTCCTGTCTCTTTTCTCATACCTTACAACATCTATACATAATAAATTAGTCACCAAAACATTTCCTCATCAATAGTTTATGTCCAAAATCATAATATCCCCTAATTGTTTAGAGCAGTGCATTTACAAATAAGCTCATTTTTCACAAAAACTTATTTATCATCCAATTTACTTTTATTGTATGTATAGCTCACACAGTTTTTGATAAAATTTACCATTTATTGATTCTATTTAAAAATATCTGTCCTTAAATTTTAAATTAATAAAGTTAATTTTAAAGGAAATTGTTTTAACATATTTTTATACATAATTTTTTATAGAATTATATCATTTAATTTTCTATAAATTTATTAAACCAGATATAAAAAACTTGAGTAGAAGTTATGATGACCTGATCATACATGAAATAAAAAAAATACATATAAAATTTTATACATTTAAAATTTAAAGAAAACTAGCTTTATATACTTTTAAAATCTCAAGAATTTTTTTAAAACATTTCCAAATAATTCGACCAAGTATGGATAATCTTTTGGAAAGTAAAATAACAAGTCCAAACATACCTATAACATTAAGCTGCACTAGTCCACCAACAGCTTCTTGACCAGCTTGGGGATTTGTAACAGATGCCCTATAAGTTCCATCATCCTCTGGACTAGCTGCCAATAAAATTAGCCTATTATCCAAGCTGATGGCATAGTTAATACCACCATGCATGTGTCCAAAACCAAGCTTCTGCCATGATACTGATACTGGTGGAACACTTTGAACTATTGGTGGTTTTAAAATAGCTGCATCACCATCTTTTACAGTCATACTAGTATTTTCAGCAGGTACATTACTATCCATATCTGCAAAATAATAATTACAAATTTAAGTACATCAACCCTTTAATGGTCATAAACACGTCCAGTTCACATTCAAATAGACATCATAATGCATGGAGAGGTTCGAAAGTTTTCCTACCAAACCAGCTGCGACCAAGCCCTACCCACAAGGCAAAATCTTTTCTTTGACAAGCTGAGCCTGTTAACTTACATTATCATGCGTTTTTTAAATTATAGACTACATCAACTCATTAAATTTAATCAGTTTGATGATGGCATATAGACGGAGAATGAGGGAAAAGTTTCTGACCTATTTATGTATTTTTATGCAATTGGACAGGAGTTTGTTAATGAAATGATTCAAAAAAAGTTAAATAATTCTAAAGATGAATAAATTGTAAGATAAATATATGAAATTCCATGCTTCTAAAGTGTATCACACACAAAAGGATTTTTAGCTAAATATAATAATTAAATGTTTAGTGAAGTTTAAAAATGCATGTATTTATTTAGGCGTTTTAAATTAATGTTTTACAAATTAATATTTATAATATTTATCAATAATTGAATTCATGAAAAGTACAAGTGAGTGAGTGAGTGCAAAGTTTATTGGTGCAAAAGCCAGATATGGCTATGCTTCGCCAAACAAAATTAACTGTGGTCTAGACGAGAAGAAATTGAAAAAAGACAAAAATTGGTTGACAAGGAGGGTCAAGAATAGAGAAGGATCGATTGAGTAAGTCAGGGGTGCTTAAAAGTGCAAATAACAAATGTTCTAAATATTAAATTAATGTACTGAAAATAATTATTTAAGGATTATCATTTAAAAGTAGGTTAGCTATCTGCAACTCAGCCACAAAAGGGGTGACATTTTCTGGTGCAAATAGATGGAAAAAATTTTCAGTGACCATTTAGTTGCAATACTGTATATAATAGAATTAAAACTGCTGAATTGTTCTTGTCATCATAGGCTTAACAAGCTCTCTATAACACTAACAATCATATTTTTTAAGCCATTAAAAGCAGTTTATATAAATATATGACAACGCAATAAAAAATTCATACGGAAAACAATACAAATAATAGTTTATTCTCTACTGATATTAGAGAAGTATAATTTTCTAGTTTTTAAAAAATGACATTTTAATTTTAATATTGTTAATATTTAATTTTAATTTATTTTATTATATTCCTGTTTTTTTTTTAACTCTAAAATCCTCAGTCAAATGTTCTTGGGCAGTGAACATTTTTCTACTTAACACTCATATCATTATGGTTCATTTAACAGTCAGATAACTTTTTCTGAAATTACAAAGTTTTAGCTTTTTAACAAAAAAAAATTATATTGAAGTTTCTTTCATAGATATTAACTTACATTCAAATTTAGTCTCAGATGTAAATGAAATGACATATATTTAATATTAAAAATTATTCATTCTTACATTACTTTTCAACACTTCATTTAAAGATATATTACTCAAGTAAAAATATAATTTTATTTCTTTTGCATTATCTGTGATAAAAATAATTAGTTCAACTCAGAAATTAATAAATCATCAGAAAATCCTTGTAAATGAAACAACTACATACAAGCAACAGTAAGTGATGTTTTTTCACTAAACACAGTTCCAGCAGCATTTTTTGCTAAGCACCAATAATTGCCACTGTTTTCTTTTGAGATGTGAGGAATTCGCAAAAGAGGATCTTGAGAAAAATTTCCAATTGGTTGATCATTTCTGTACCAAAGGAATTCTGGAGGTGGAAACCCTATTGCTTGACACTGAAGAATTTTCGACTGTCTTTCTGTCACTATACCACCAGCAAATGAAGGTTGAACAACAAAATGAGGAGCTGAATGTTGATCTAAAACAAAAATATTTCAAGAGTTACGCAATATTAACACAAAGATTTTATTTATTATGTCCTTTTTAAAAAATATAAGAACATTTCGAAACAATGCACAAAATATGAAAAACAATTATTATACATGTAAGTATATTTAAGTAAGGAATGAAAGCAAAATAATAAATACATAAAGTATGAACAATAATAAAAGATATTTATGAAACATTTAATCTGCTTTTAAACAAAACAATTATAATGGCTATAAATACTTTTTAGGGTACCAAGTACAAGCAATAAATTGCCAAATATTATTAATCATTATTATTAACATAGCTATCATTTCCAACTGACATGGCTACCAGTAAGTGATTGAGTGACAGAGGGATTTTATGGCACAAGAGCCAAAGCAGGTTATGCTGTGCCGACATAGTATCAGAACCATCACCTTAAATCAAATGCATTTTGCAAAAAAGATGTTATTTTCAAAATGATTTATGTTGGTAGTTTGTTGTGTCATAGAAAAAACAACAAAATCTGATGTTGACAAAATTTGTTCACACATAATGGGAAAATTACTCTTTTACAGTTCACTAAACTATCAGCTTATAAATCATTCTCATTTCAAACATGAAAAGATAATATGTTAAAAACAAGTACAAAATGCAAAGTAAAGCAGAAAATATGCAGATAATATATCCAGTATACATATATATTTTTCTCTTAAGACTGAATTATAATTTAAATAATTAGGAGTAATATTTAATTAAGCAAGAAAAATTAAATATTTCATTTTTCTACACATTCATAAAAATATTTTAAATACATTCTTCATTGAAACAATAATTTAATAGAACTCTTAAGCCATTAATTTTTATAACAATAACATAGTCCAATAAAAAAAAGTGATTTAATTTACCTTATTTTGTATAGGGGTAATGTTATATATAACTTACCAACTTTCCCCCTCTGCAATTGATATATTTTCTTTGATGTATACAATAATTTACAAAAACAAAACAATTTTAAATGCTAAAATCTTTAAAAACATACTTTTTTTTTTCTTTAAGTGAAACATTTTAGTATATTTTTCAATTTTTTAAGTTTTATAATTATATTTTATTACAAGCATTAAAAGCAACAAAAATGCAGAAAAAATTCTTTTTCTCTCATAGAAGATTTAAGAATTTATTTAAAAGCATTCATTCAGAAATAATTATCCACCATATTAACATCAACAAGGACCATTAATCAAAATCTAATATTTCAGGTATAAATTTTGAGAAAATTTTTTTAAATAGATTTACCAATATTTAAATGACAAACAAAATCCTTGGGTCATTGCATGAAGTTTGAGAATTCATGTAAAAATTATTTAATTTCATTTTCCATTTGTATCTAACAAGCTGATTTTCTTGATTGGTTCATTAACTAGAAAGAATGCATTTTATAATTTTTTATGTAATAAAAAGCTGTGAATATATAATTTAATATACCTAATAATCTAGCAATAAGAAACATTTTGTATCATTATATAATTCATAACATTGCATGCTTCTATTTGAATTATGTTTAGATTTTATGTTATATGTGATACTGTAAATAAATTACATAATGCATTTTTTTACTATCCCTTTCTAAGTGATATAAATTTTCTATAAGATGTGCATCTCATATTTTGATGAAAATAACTTGAATTAAATCACATTTTAAAAAAGAATTCAAAAAAAAAAATTTGAACTCATATTTTTACAAAAATTAATTCCGATTTTTTTCTAAATTTCTGATACTTTATTTCAAATATACCACCATAGGTTACTTAACAATATAAATATGAACTCTAAAAAAAATGTACGAATGAATCTAATTCATCTTACAATTAAAACCAATATGCAATTACAAATTCATGTTGTGATTATTGTAAAAACATTAGAAAATAATTAAAATTATATTTGCTTACAATAATTTCATATTGTAGGTTATTGTACATGATTTTCTGAAATGAATGTTAGCTCATATTGGTAATATGTTATTATATTTTGCCAAATAATTAACCTGACTTCTTAACAGAAAGTGCATATTCTTGCTTGCACTTATTCCAAATGATTTCAATCTACTGTTTTATTATTTATTATTCTAATGTTTTTATTATTTATATATTTTTAATCCTTATTATAAAATTAAATGTTTCCACAATTGTAATGAATTGAAATATTGTTGATAATTATAATTCCATGATTAGAATACTGCAGTATAGTAACAGGTTACATTATAATCAAATTCAAGATCTTATTATTGTGGTGTAGTCACAAAATTAAATTTTGAGAATAGAATTGTTTGAATAAATTCATTTATCCAATTTCAATTCTTAAGTCATAAAATAAAGAGAAATAGGATTTCATTAATAAATTCTTATCAATGCAAATATTTTCACACAAAGCTGAATATATTTAATCCTGAAAAACAGTTCAAAACTATAAAGTATATTTAAAGGGTACTTTTCAATTTCACCGGTGCAAATCTTGCCATGCAGATTTTATTGGAGACAATACATAATATACACATATTTCATATGGTATCAGTTGTATCATTTTTGGCAACTTTATTGCTTGTGCCTCCGAAATGGAAAAGTACCATTTAAAGTAGCTCAGCACACTTGATGAAAAAACAAACATTTCTAAACCTCTCTTTGCATTTACCAAATATATAAAATTTATATAAGATTTTTCTCACAGTTAAAAATAATTACTTGCAAATATAAAAATACAATAAAAATTGCAAAGTAAAATTCAGAAACCCTAAAATTTAATCTGCCATTTACATGATTTTTAATCAAATTATTAATATTTTAATTACATAAATAATTTAACAAAATAATTTTTAATAAACATTGTTTTCAATCAGATATGGTAGGTATATGAAATAATACAAACAATACTCTAACACTAATAAAGAACAAAAACAAAGTTATTAGATGTACATATTTTTAGTTAAAAATCATACATTAACCAATAAAGTCCTGTAGTTAACTAGTAGGGCTACATAAGTATTTACAAGAACTCACTGAACGAGAAAAAGTAAAAAAAAATTAAAAATATATCAAATTCAATCCAATTACTATAAAAAAAATTGTCAATATTGAATCACAGAAAAGATGGTACTTTTCCATTAAAAGGGGCAGTAAAAAAAATCACCAAGTAGAGTTGTGTGAATTCATCTCTCTCCCGATGCAGTACGACAGTGATTGCTCACGATATTACTCCCATTTGGCGGGGAAAAAATTAACCATCGTCAACGGCTCACTTCATTAAAATTATAACTTCGTGCAGTTCAATCATTTCAATTTTTTTATTCTTTTCAAAAAAGGATTGATCAAGTAATTACCACTACGACTTTCAATACAAAACAACAACAAAAACAAGATTGGTCTTTAAAAAAAATATTTCCGAAACTTATATTTTAAATTATTAATCTGTTTAAAGAATCAGATGCAATATAAAAACAAAATGAAATTAATTTATCAAATTTAACCAAAAAAATTCTCTGTAATTAAATTACAACAAAGTTTATTCGGTTCTTTTCCATTTCACCAGTGCAAATCTTACAAAGCAGATTTTATAGGCAACGACATGCAGTATACACATATTCTGTTTGGCAGTGGATGTATTATTTTTGATGACTTTATTCCTAGTGTCGGTTAAATGGAAAAGTACCTTATTTCTAATGTTTGTATTTGTATAAAAAAATATTGGTGCTTTTCCATTTCACTGGCACTGGTAATAAAGTCACCAAAAAAAATACATCCAACGCCAAACAGAATATGTGTATAGTGTGTATTGTCGCCAGTAAAGTCTGCTTGGGGAGATTTGTGCCGCTGAAATGGAAAAGTACCAAAATATTATATTACTAATGAGAGAGAAAAAATTCTAAATTTTGTTTCGTTTTTCAAACAAAACCGTTATTAAATGTTTTGCTACACCAATAGTTTCTTTGGTTTAGTCAACAGTTAAAAATTAACCCTAAATAAAAAAAAACTGTTCCAATTTTTTTAAAAAAAAATAAGAAAAAAATTAAAAAAGGGAAAAAAATTATCAATAGAATAATCTATTGGTATAAATTAATATATATGTATTTAATTTTAAATTTAATTCAGACAACCCAATCAAAATCTTATCTAAAACATAATTTAAGATAAAGTAATCAAATACCTAAGAAAATCAATCAACAAAATGTGAATAACAACATATATAATTTTGACTTTTTATGTAATTGCTAATGCTAAATTATTATTGATTTCTTTTAAATAGAAATTCATTCAAGTAATTAGAAATTATAACATGCCTATCACAGCAAAACAGCAGAAAAAAAAATTAATTTAAAACTAAAAAGTTAACTCAAAAACAAGCATGGATAATTATATACATATGTATGTGTATATAATGTCTATTTTTTTTACAAAGGAAAATCAATTTTAGAAGGAATAACAATATCCAATATACATAGAAATATGTTCTTTTTCATCTCTCCATAAATAGATTGGTGGACATTTTACAAGAGAAACTTAACATGACATAAATTTACAAAAAATAAAAAAATCAATAACAAAAATTAGAAAAATGAATCAGATCATAAGACAAAAAAACACATTAAAATATATGCTCATAGAAATTAAAAGAAATCAAAAAAATCTCAAAAAAGTCATTTAATAATAAACCAATATCATTTTAGAATTTCATGCTAACAAATAATTTCGTGTCATTTTCCAATTTTGTAAATTTTCTACCTTTCACAACAATTCCCATAACAGAATACACATTTCCAAAGTCTAAAAATATACTTTAAAATCAAAAGTCAGCAAAAAAAAAGGTGAACAAAAAAGAAAGGATAAAAACATTTGACTTAAATTTTACTATCAAAAGAATACCATAAAATTATACAGGACTATTTTTAATTGTCTTTAAGTATCTATAACCAATAATTAATAATGAAAATATTGTCAATGGAATAAAATCAAGTTTAAATAAAATAAATTAAAAGTTATCCTAAAATGCCTACGATTTAGCAAATATTTACAAATAAAATAACCAGATTAAAACTGAAAAAAAGTCAAATATTCATGGTTCATGTTTGAAAAAGGATTAGGAGACATTTACTACAGAGACAATTTCTCGTACAGTTCTGTATTTACAGTTCCAATTTAGATCAAAAGAAAGAAAAGACTAATTTTACTTGTGTGTGTATATATATATGAAATTAATGAAAAAATATTTAAATACATACAACACAATTTTAAAAATTGCTAACTGAGGATAAAATAGAAAATATGTCAAACAAAAACAAATTCCTTGAGTCATAATTAAAATAAGTCAAAGTTTGTTAATTTTTCTTTGAATATACAGCAGTCTAGATTTCCATAAAATCTTTATTTCAAGATATTAGTGTACAATTTTGAACTATATTATAAAAGCTATCTAGAAGTAATCTCTGAAAAATTTTAAGAAGTGAGATTTTTCTTTTTTTTCCTCGATAGCTGTATATTTTGCCAACAGCAATCTTTCAATTATAACAATTTAAAAAAGAAGCATATGGCTTAAAAAGAATATTCAACTTCAAAAAGTACTTGGAACAAAATATAATGATCTAAAGAAACAGAGCAAGTGTAAGAACCCTGAAAAACCTATGTAGAGCAAGTCACAATTTTTCATGGTGGGCAGAAAAACGCAAAACTTTTAAATAAAATTAAATTACTTCCAAATCAATTTAATGCAGACCTTGAGTCACAAAAAAGTATTCATGATCAATCTTGTAATTAAGAATTAGAAATCTGATGAACAGGATATAATTTGAGCTCAAACCTCATTTCACGTCACAGAAAGATTTGAAGTTCAGTTATACATGGATTTAGAGAAAAATATGCTAGAACTGTCTTGAGAATGATTATTTTACTGCATCAACAATACATATTTAAAAGCTTCTTTCAGATTTTGACAAGAGATTACTATCTTTGACTGAAAATTTTGACAGCTATCCCATTAAGAGAAAAATGGGTTCAAATCGTGAATAGGGTGTCCCCTAGGAGATTGGTGATGAAACTTGGCGACTTCCTAGATAGGTTGAAAAACATTTGTGACTTAAGCATTGAGTATGCTTAGGTCACCAATTTTTAAGTCACCAATCTCCTAAGAGACACTCTATTCCCGATTTGAACCGAAAAATGTTTATTTCTTCAAAGCAGCCTAATATAATATCACATATCGAATTAAAATTAACATTTAATATAACATTAAAATGCTACTCACCAGCCAAAGCAACAGATGATAGTAATGATGAAATGATGAATAGTAAAAAATGTTGCGATAGGAAAGAATTTTTTGATGAGAATATGGACGGATACAGACAGCTCATCCTTCTGTAGATATGGCAGGTAAAATATTGATTCTTATCACAGTTTAGCTTTAAAGGAACTTTAATTGTTGAAAATAGCATTGAAATGATGAATGTAAACAAGTGATGATATAAAGTTAACATGACATAAAAAATCCTTAGCCACCGTCGATCATTTGGTTCAAACCATTCCTTCTGTCTGAAATTCCACAAAACATTCAGAAATTTTTTCTTCAATGCAGTTATATCCATATTTATTCACACTAATAGGTAGCATAATCCATTTCAGCATAAAAGCCTGGAATTGGAATTATTTACATTATTTAAACTGAAATAAATATTGATATTAAAAATTATATTTATTTACAGAAGACTCCAAATAAATATTGAAAGGCAAGAATTATGCAACATGAAGATTTAAAAAAACAAATTAAAAATATTGTAGATATGAAAAATTAAAAATTGCACTTCATAAATATCCAAATTTTGAAACATTTTTTGTAACAACTGATTTAAAAATAGGCTGATTATCAGTATCAAATCATAAATACAATGATTTAAACACACACACATATCATAAATACAATGATTTAAACACACACAAGGGGACACTCGATTTTATCAATTTCAATTATAAAACTTTAAAAAAAATTTAATTCCTTATATGATTACAAAAAATCAAATAAAATTTATAATCATTATATTTAAAAATATCCAGATCAAGCTAAAATATTCCGATTTTCAAAAAAAAAAAAATCTATGGCTCATACATTTAAAAAAAAATTATGTTTAAAATCAGACATGAGCTGAAATATTTATTAAGACGTCTAACAAATCATGCATTATTATAGGAACCGCTATCATTGTGCAATGTTTCAAACAAAATAATATATATTTAGTATATATATATATATAGCGAATCCATGCATACATGAAAATGCTACTTGATAGTTTTACATTGTTTTCGAGATAGATAGTTAATTAAATATTTTCGTGCAAACATTGCGAGAAAAAAAAGTTTTCAATCGCAGCTAGACGCCATGTTTTACTTTACCTGTTGTGTGTGTAGGGGCAAGGTACCTCACCTGTTTGGCACAGATGTCAGCAGCCCCTTATGACTGCAAGAAATATCCAAATCGAATAAATAAAACATATAGTCAAATTATAGACTTCAATGATTCAATCAAAGCATTTCCACAACTGCAAATGAATACACACACAATGTTATAAAAAATTATAATTCATTTTAAATAGAAACGTAAACAAAGCAGACGATACGAAGCTGGCTTACGCCGCTTCTCTCTGATAGGGTGAGAGAACTGAAAACTTGTTCCATTCCATGTGAAAGGAAAGGACGTAGAGGAGGAGGAGGGGTAGTAGAGACAACCAAAAGTGAAATTACAGCACTGGGAATCTAATCGAGTTATTGATATGAATTACATGTAATCTATTCATAAATCGCAGTTATACTTTCATTTTCAATAAAATTATAAAATACGTACATCAAACTTAATAACAATTTATGAAAACAGTGTAAAATATTATTCATTCAAATCTAATTGTTGGCGACGTTTGGCGAAAAAAATCACAAACGTTCATTTGCTGTCGCATTAAAAGGGAGATAAAAACTTGGAAAACAACATTCGTTGTAATGTAATATCACTAACAATAAAAAAAAAAAAAAAGGTATAAATGTTCAAATTCGTTTTTCGTCAATTTTTGAATAATTTAATATTATCATTTCTTTAAATACTGTTTTTATTATTAATAATGTTTTTATTATTTTTTTTATCAGGAATAGCCCGTTAAACAACAGCAAATTCGAAATCTTGACTTTTTCAAATTTTTGTGCTATGAAAAATACTTTAATTATGTTTTGTTACAAATAATTTGATTCATTTTTTCACAAGAATTGCAAACACATATTTTTACCACTTATGTTTCAGGAAATATTTATTTAGCATTTTTAAAAATACGACAAATAATTGTGTTGCTATAAATAATTTGTTGTGTATATTATGTTAATGCGTTAGAACCTGTAGCCAGGGCTGATGTACGTTAAATCTGTAGAGCCCCAAAGTCCTCCCTTGGCGTGGTATGGAAGTTAAGAGAGGGGGTGCCAGCTCAGGTGTCGCTCTCGTCACAGCTCAAGTGTTGTTCTCGTCACTTGATCAAAGTTCAAAATTGCGAGGTTCGTCACCAATAGCCCCTTTTGCTCCTAGTACGACGTTAATTAAACCCAACAAACAAACAAACGCGTTAGGAAATTATATTCATAATTATTTTTCACAATTTGATATAGACAAACTCTGTTTCAATCATTATTAAAATTTTATTTTAATCCATTTAAACGAACTAAGATGCAATTGAAATTAAAGTTAAATATTATTTTTTTTATTTAAGTTCAAAACATTTTCAAGTATCGAAAAATATTTCTTAATTCAACTGTAACAGTCAGTTCGAGGGGGTAAGTATCGTTACTTAAAATAGAGAGAGGAAATAGAAGAAAACATGAAAATCCTATACAACCAAATATCTCCTATAGATATCCACTAGTATTACAAAAAGTGTGATTCTAGTAGAACTTTCATAAGTTTAATTGATATCAATAGTGTATATGTTGTATAAAATTAAAGACAATACTCTAAGTCCCTGACAGTATATTTTGATTAAACACTTTCTTCATATATCTATCAAAGCTAGAAGCACAGTGGATGTGTGCCTGTACAATAACATAGTTCCTATAAATATTCACTGCACTAACACAATAAGCGTTTTTAATAGACATTCACTGTAGCTTTAAAATGTTCTGTACAATTTTGAGGTTTTTTATGCGTTTTAAAAGGCGATATATAGTAACTAGCAGAGATTACTTTAGCTGGCAAGGAGAAGAATCAAAGAATTTGATTCTGTGAATGTTATTTCTTCACTACAGAAAAATTTATAAGAATTCATTTGCGTCTGAAACATTATTTTCGCAGTTTAAATTAATATCTTAAACACTTGTAAAAGCAAGGATTAAAACTAATAGAATGAAGAATAAAGTATTTCTTATAAAAATGGTACATACTCATATATGTGTAATTCCACACGCTATGTTTTATTTTAGGTTACATGAATTTAATTTTATGCATTAGGTTTTGTCCAAATATCACTCAAGATAAGGGAATTCGTGAATTCTTAATTAGCCAAAATGCCTCTTAAAACAAGCACGATTTCTATGATTTCCCTTCTATCTTCGTAAAGAACATATTGAAGATAATGAATCTAGTTTAATACATAAGAAAATTCTATTAATTATTTGTAATAGCTTTCGATAGCAGATTCGATAAGGAAGTTTTAAAATACTTGATGCATAGAAGACAAATAAATTTAGCTTTATGCTATTAGAAAATATTTCAAAAAAAAAAACCATAAAATTATCAGCTAAATACGAACAAATTCTATTTTTATAAATGATAACGAGGAAAAAATGATTATTAAAACACTATTTCATATGGAGGGGGTTTTAACGTAAATTCCTTATCCCATCTCCCCCATTCACAAAGGATTTCTGACTAAATTTCTTATTAAAAATCGATAAAAATGTATATTTTTATCTTTAATAATCATGAGTAATTTTCGACACATTGTAGTTTTCTGTTAAAATATGTACATTTATCCTCAATTAATATAATAATTATGTTACATAACCAATTATTGTATGGTAACAAAATAATGTCAATTATAGGTATGAAATTATTTGATTTAGCTATATATAGTTTTTGTTCAATAATCTCATTGTGAAGAAGGTAGTTAAAGATCCGAAAGCATCTTCGAAAATGTACAAATATTTCATATGAAAAGTAGATATTGATTCAGAAGGCATATTTATTTTTTTTTTTTTTTTAAGAATTATAAAAAGCAGTACTATTCCTAGAAAAACTGATGAAACTTCTGAATACTGATGCCGCTTTTTCGTATCTTAAATGAGAACATGAAAAACTACATAAAATTATTTTAAATTGTTTTTAAACTGATGAAAATAACTGAATGTGAATATAGTTTAGTTACATGGTACATTTTTTTTATACGTGAAGGGTCCAAACAATATATTGCAATAAATTTAATAAAATTGATACAATTAAGTATATGAGATTTAAATATGTGAATTATATTAAAATAAAATATAAAATGAAAACAAAATGCAAATTCTCCTGAAATTTGAGACGTTACAAGGGTTGCTTTTTCCATTATATAAGAGATTTTTAAAAAACTCTAAGCTTGTATATGTAATTTTATGTAATTATAATCACATGATATAAAATTATTTGAATTACTATACACATACCTATACTATATACACAAAAATTATACAACTCTATCACTGTTAAAAAAAATTAATATATTTCATTAACATAAACTCAATTAAAATTCGTTAACAAATTAAATGAAATATATTAATATTTCATTGTCAATTAATGGTTTCATTGCAAATGAATAAAGTATAAATAAATTATGTGGGATAAATAATTAACATGTTATTTATAAGGTTACTTAAGAAGCTCAGAAATATTTTTGTTGGTGGTCTTTCAAAGAAATTATTATAACTAGTAATTTTTTACTGGTAAAATATTTAAGTTTCAATTCACATCGCAGATTCATTCTATAAAACATTCCTATATCCTTTTTTGCCTTATTTTTTTACAGTTGACACATTTGATAGATTTTATAATGCCAATAAGTTTCTTTATCGTTTCAGGAGAGAAAAAGACACTTCCTATTTAATAAAATAAGACTTTTGTACTAATATTGCAAATTTTCAGCAATTTGATTACATCTATAAATAAATAGAAACCCATAAGATGTGCATTAAACATATAAATGTTAATGATTTTATCACGTGCCTCTTAAAGACAATTATGGAAGTTAGTAAGAACATCTACTGACAAGTATTTTTAACCAAAACATGCATTTATGACATATTTATCATCCAATCCAACATGAGATTATTT
Source organism: Nephila pilipes (assembly GCA_019974015.1). Classification (NCBI taxonomy): domain Eukaryota; kingdom Metazoa; phylum Arthropoda; class Arachnida; order Araneae; family Nephilidae; genus Nephila; species Nephila pilipes. The sequence goes on along the minus strand of BMAW01098781.1, from coordinate 476,458 downwards.
GAAAATACACCACATTATAATAATCAAATAGCACATTTGACCACATAGCAATTTAAAGTTGTTTACATCTCAAGCTTTGAAATAAACAAAAATTTTATTTTCATCATGGGTCAAACTCTAAAGCATACTTTTATTATTCAGCCGTTATTAAGCTACTTGTAATAACTAATCAATTCTAATTCTTAATTTACTATTGTATGAATCAGGAAATATCGCAAGAGTAAGAAAATGAGCACACATCCGTACTATATTAATAATTAAAATTTCCTGTCGGTGATAAAAATAATTATACAAAGCTTGGTTTTGGAGGAAATGCGCCGGAACGTTGCTCCGGAACTTCTTATATCCAAAACTTAATAAAAGAAGAAAAAAATAGCTCAAAAGATTTTTTCTATCTGGTTTTTATGTACTAGTATTATATTTGTGTATCTTCCGAATTGAAGCGTTCCGGCTCTGTAGTTTCAGAAATCAAGTACTGTAATTATCTACAAATTTAACTCAAAAAAAATTGCTTCTTCATGAGTATATAGGTTTTCTTTTCGAAAACTGCTTTTTATTTATTTATTTTCCTTCCCTACAAGTGCTTAAATTACGTAGGAAATCCTTTTTCGGGGGAAAAAAAATTATAGAATTTTTATTTTCCTACATAACAATCAAATAATGAATAAAGCAAGAATTTTCAACAGGAACGTACATTTCACTTTAATTTTACTTTGAACAATCTTTCATTATTTGCTGTTAAAAGGCATTGTAAATATTTTGTAAATTGATTAAAACTCTATTTGTTTAAATAAGACTGTTTATGTGCAAATAGTATTGTATTACATAAGTAAACACGAAAGCTTATCGTAAAACTGTAATGAACTCTTATTTAATTATTCAATAAGCTCTCCACAAAATTATATTTCGAGTCTCGTGTTCGCATGTGAGTAGATGTATCAAATTTACTTGACGAAATCACAAAATTAATACCAGTAAAATTTTTATTTTCTTTGAGTAACCAAATTATTTGATAAAGGTAAATGCTAATTTTAAAGTACTTTTAATGTATTTCTTTAAATGACGAAGAATTGAAGATCAGAAATTTTTATAAAACTAGTGATATATAAACAAAACAAGAGAAAAAATTCAACAGTTTAAATAAACATGTAAGCCCTAAAGATAAATGATAAGAAACAATGACTTTTCATCCGAAAATGTGTACATTCTTATGTTATAAACAACACACACAGATAATTGAAAATGCATTTATTTACAGTATAAAATTACATTCTAAGAAATGCTTTATTCACCATTAAATTGCTAATAAATACAGATTTTTTTAAAATATCTCTCATAATAACATACCATTAACCGTTATAAACTATAGGGTTTATTAAAGGAAGCGATAGTCACACTCTGATAACCACGGCATAGAAAAGGGGAGGGGGGATCCTAATAGAAACATAGCATTTTGGAATAACTTTATCCTAATTTGCGTATCAGTAAAATATTGTAGGAAATCAATGTTATTGATTAAAATACTATAAAAAAAAGAAGTAGGGATTGGGAAAAGATCTTTTTTATTAAATAACTGATTGAAAAAAAATGTATTGATGCTTGAAAAATCCAATATGGAATATTTTTGAACAGAAAAAAAAAGGGTCTTAAAAATTCTATGAATTGATACTAAAGCTTACGATAATGTCGCTAATTTAACAAGAAAAATTCAAAGTGCTTTTTTTTAAATAAAATTTTGTTTATTGGAAACATATACAATTAGATGTAGTAACTTGCAAAGCAGATTTCATTACAATACACAAGATATCAGATATTAAAACTGAAATTGAATGCCCTCTTCAATACCTCATTCAATACAAATCACTTGCCCTTTACCGTGACGGCATAAGTTCCAAGGTTCCTATTAATTTACCCTGTCATATTTTTCTAATTTAGATCATTTAAATCAATAGTTAAAATAGTTTTCCATTATCAAACTAATATCGAAATAAGATCAGGGCAGCCAAACACCCTTAAGCTTGCCGGCGTGCGAGGAACGGCTGTGAATATAATAAGAGCGCGTTAGCATAAGATAACTGAAACACTAAAATGGTTCAGAATTTGCCTTTTTTTTTATTATTATTTCGTTGTTAGAAAATAGAGGCCATCTCGCTGATTCCGTAGATGTATTATTAATGAGAATTTTATAAATAGAAAGTGCGAAAATCGCATTTTGAAATTATTAATAAACGTACCACGCCATAGAGAAAAATATCAGTAGCTGCGTTTTTCTCAAAATGTTTTTTAGGAGAATCTGGAACATTTTCCTCAAAATCTACTTTATCCATAGTGCTTATATTTTGCTCATTATGAATTGTTTTTCCAATACAGTGAACACAGTTTTTTCCCCCTTCTTTTAACAAACGTTCAAATTTTAAGTATTGCACGATATTTAAAAAATAATAATAAATGTTAACGTTACATTACACTGCATCTCAATAAATAATAACAACATATTATAAATTAGAGCCACAAAAATTTTTAAATTTCATTAAAATCAGCTTTTTTGAAGCAGTAATTATATTTAGTAAATAAAACGCTGTGCTTATAAGTAATCCGGAAGTTTTTAAGTTATAAATGCAATAGATTTTTTTATTATGTACCTAAAGGTAAGTTCATAACTTACAAATTTAATACCGCCACTGATTATTAATTGCCCATATACTATTAGTCCCTCAGAATTCCTACATCTTATACCACTAGAGTTACCATATTATCTGGAGAAATCTCTTCTATGAAAAAACGAAAGTAAGGAAAAATTCTCTCCCTTCTGATGCAACTGAAACGGTGAAGCTGTGTCGGATACTTATATCCTCTCTCAGCAAAATTGATTAAACGATCTTGATTGAACAAAAGTGTTTTCCTTATAACTAAGAAGTTGAAAGTCGCATATTTACATATTTTTACTTATTAATTATTATTTAAATTCGTAATATATATGTGTGTGTTGTGTGTGTGTGTGTGTGTGTGTACTCATTGCTGTAAGAATTTGCGCGCCAAGAAGTAAGAATGAGATTATTATGAAACTTGACATAAAAGTACTTGTCAGGCAGAAATGTAAATGATTAGAGAAATTCAGCATGATTTCGCAATGCGTAAGGCCACCAGCGGTCGTTGAATATCGTTCTCCTTGGATTATAAAACAGGTAAGCATAGCTTGTTTGCATGTATTTAATCTGTTGCAAAGGGACGCTTTTTAACCAGATATGTCATAATCCACCATCGGAGACAATATGAGCAATTATCAGAGTTCGAGCGAAGAAGAATCATAGAGATGATGGAAATTAGGTGGTCAACCCGGCGAGTAGCTTGCCACCTAGGCCGTTCTGAGTTTACTGTGAGGACAAGAGAGAGGTCTCTTACACGGCGACTAGGTTCAGAATGCCTTCGACAGACTAATACTCGAGAAGACCGTTACATTATATGACAAGCACGCATAGCGCGAACTGTCTAATTGTCCACCATCCATACACAGGTAGCACCTTCCCTACGGGTCTTTCATCGATCCGTACCATCCTAAGACGCTTGGCTGATGGACAGTTGCTATCGCTTAGTCTATTACGTGAACTGTCTTTGACACCCCCTCACCGTCGACTCTGTTTGGATTGGTGTCACGTTCGAAGGGATTGGACTGCAACTGAATGGAATCAGATCGTCTTTAGCGAGGAATTCAGTTTGGTAGTGATGATAATCTTGTAAGTGGGTGGAGGCCCGGTGGAGAACGTCTCAAATCTGCTTTTTCTGTATTGCAGCACAGTGCTCCCACAACTGGTATGATGGTATGGGGTGCATTACATACGACACACGGTCCCCCCCCCTATTATTGATCCACAGTACTATGACAGCCCAGAGGATCTTTCGTGACATTCTTCAGCCACATGTGTTGCCACTCATGGCAGACTTCCAGAAGCCGTTTTTCAACAGTACAATGCTCAAACACTCAGAGAAAGTTTCACGGGACTGTCTTCGCTACATTTCCACCCTTCCCTTGCTAGTTCGATCCCCAGATTTGTCACCGATCGAGTATATATGGGATCATTTAGAATGGCAAGCCTACGAGTTTCGAAGAATTAAAGGCGCGTTTACAGCAACTGTGGAGCGAGATTTCGCAAGACATCATACGGGACTTATATGCCTCAATGTCCTGCCATATCCTATCATACATTCATGCTAGAGATGATCCAACAAGATACTAAAACATCCAATAATTTGTAATTTTTCCAATAAATGATCATTTTGCTTTGATTTTGTATTTCCTTACTTACATCACCATTGTACTTACGTATGTAAAATTTCGTTTTATTCTGACAAATCTTTCTTGGTGAGCAAATTCTTAAAGTAATGAGTATATATAGTTAACTTCGTGTTTTTGTGATTAATTAATAAAATTTTGGGATGAAAAGTAAGTAATTAGAATAAGGGGAACGCTACACTATCTCTTATTACAGAGTTTCTTAGATATGAACCCAAAACTACTGTGATTTCTTAAGTTGTACTAAAGAAAATGCCTATAATTTTAATATTAAGTTAATCAAAAATAGTTGTATACGGTGATTCATATTCTTGAAAACATTGATTATGCTAATTTCGTGTGTGCCTTTTCAAATGTCCATTCAGAAAACGCATCCGTTTTTGCATATCACGGCTCTACGAGTTCTCGTCTCTTTTTTACAATTCCATATGCTTTCAAAATTGGGTTCTCAAAAGAGACACTGCAATTAAAAACAAATTTCTGAATAAATTAAAATTTTCTATGACTCAAATACCAATATTTATACTGATATCGAAAATGTCAACAATAAAAAAGGTCATCTCTCTCTTTCACATATACTCGTTCAACAAAATATAAAGGAATATGTGAAATATTAGTAATACGTAAAGGAATAAATACAATTTCAGTAAATATATAAATTCAATTCTATTTCTTTGCATTTTGTTGTTTGATTTATTTTCTTGTATATACAATTTGCCAAGACTTATCAGTTTTTAAAGCTAACTTATCGATTCAGAAAAGTTTCGAAACGCTATTGTGGCAGAGAATGAGGAGCTAATTACAAGTATAAAATAAATCGTAAAAAGTGCTATTAAAATTAAGAAAAATTTCAAACTATTTATTTTAGTAACTTAACTCGAAATGTCATCTTAAACAAACTTCTGCTTTAAATCATCATTTTTCCCCCAGCATTTCTTATTTTCTTGCACTGTGGTATCAATTTAATACACAAATATTTTCATTAATTTTTCACCCACTTCCCGACAAGCTAAAACCTTGAAATTTTGCACACAAGCTAAATTTGAATAATAATACAATGTTCAGTTATAAGACTACATATAAAAAAAATTGCAAAAATATATATAAAAATTTATTAATAAAGACTAAAAAATTAGAAAAAAAAATATAGCGGAAAATGTTTGACTAAAAACTGTAGTGTTGTGTGTGTGCACTCCAACTGTCTAACTATTTGCGCACAAAACTTAGTTTTTAATCAAAAAATTTCAGATAGATTGAAAAAACCTTCGCATTTTTTGTTTATGATTATGATAAAATGTCATTTTCAATATGTTTTCATTTAATTTCTTACTAACAGAAAAAGAAAAAAAAAATTTACTTTTTGGTTCTTTTTTATTTTTTGTCACATAGAAGAGATTTTTTTTTAAAAAAATTATATAGATTTATTTTGACTCTATTTTCATTCTATAATTCTTATCATAAACTCTCCAATAACAAATTTTAAAAATTGCTTCTTTCCCAATTAGAAAAATGATTAAGCAAACGATAAACAGTCCTCGAAATCTCCTCTACTGAACTCAACCTGTACCTATTTTCGACTTCTAACCCTTTGTTCCATTTCTTTAAGATTGCATAAAGCCTGGATGATTCTTGTTACAGAATCCTTATTTGATTTTCTGCTCAAGCTTATAACCTTGGACGATCATTGTTGATTACACACAGGGATGTTCCTGATTCTTCATCCGTTTCATATCGGTTTTTAACTCAGCATGTGATCGCATAAAAGCACCAACATTCGGTGTTTCGCTCGAGTTGATGGGTATATAATTATTATCGTCATGCCTGCTTCGCAGCAAGACTTCATCACTAAAAGGAAGATTCTCACTTCCTTCTCTTCGTTGAGTATTGTCTTCTCAGTTCGATGATTAAAAAAGAAATCTGAATAGGTATCGCTGCCTGGAGGCAATGAATTAATTGGTCAGTAGATGCTCTTCATTCAGGTATGATCAAGAGATAAACAATTAATTTTGAGCTTTACGCGCTTGCTGTAAGTTTTTCAAATGTGTTATTAGCAAATAATCATTCAAAATTTTAAGGGACTGGTGAAACAATTGCATGGTTAATAAATAAAATAAAAAATATTTTGTCGTTTCCCTTCAAGACAATATTATTCGTTTAGCAATAGCATTTATTGCGGTAACATAATCATTCCTTTCCATATTCTTGGTATTGCATAAACTCAGTATGAAAGCGAGATAAAAATCGTCTTGATAAATTGTTGCACATTTTGTCATTAAATTTTAGGGCACATTTTAAATAGGGTTATCATCTTTCGATAACCTTTAAGCAGATTACCAAACGAATGTTATTCTTTCTTTTGAACGCATTAAAAAAAATTTTATGTACTTCTACCTCTGTAATAAATAAATATATTGGGGTTTTAACACCACTTTAGTTTTGAAATTTTTTAAGTTCTTAGATTTTTTAAAAATAATAAGCACTGCCCATTGAGCATTACAATTTCTGAAACCCTTGTCATATTGTGAGAAATTAATTGATAAAAATCACATGCATTTTTGTATGGTGCTGTAACAAATCAGAAGAAAAAAAATCTTTAATACAGCTAATTGTTCTTTTATTTCTTAGTAGCAGACCCAGTTATGCTGCACTTTTGCTAAATTTCAATATATACAGGGGTGTTCCGAAACTCATGGTCAAAATTTTAAGGGGTGAAGAAAACATCTAAACGAGCAATTTTCACCATACAATGCATACCGGGGAACAAATTGTGATCTGCTAGACGGCGCTATAATGGAAAGAGCTAGTTTTCTTACACATCGTCATGTCTAACGTGGATTTTAGGAGGCATGCCGACGTACAGTAATCAGGTAAAGGCCATGCCTCCTGAAATCTATCCTGTTTTTAAATTAAGTACTTATGATTATAAATTTCGATTTCAACTGAATTATTCTGTTTTAAATAACATAAATGTGGGTGATAATTCGGGGGGCCCCCCAATTTTTTTGATATTTTGTTCTCCATATTGTTTTCCCCCTTCATTTTCGACTTGTTAAATTGATTGGTTGCACATCGAAAACCAATTTTGTGATATTTCATTCAACTTGTTGTATTAAGCGTCTAGGGGTAAAATGTTTTTGCTCTTTTTGATATATATGTGTGTGTTATTAAACAATTTTTAATTAAAAATAATATCCAAAAAAAGCAATATTTTCTCTCTTTAAGTTATTCTCCTCCATGATCAAATACTAGTAAGATGAAATAGACAACGTTTTAAATAATTATCTTTGACTTTGGTACAGCTTTAATATTCCGTTTACAGTAGATTGATTACACTGGTTTTTTTTTTTTTTTTTTTTTTTTTGTGTGCATGTTGTTTAATAATATACTGCTATTTTTGCAAAGAAGGGTGCAATTAATGTTTATTTCTAACACATATTATTTACAGTGATTTAATAATTTATCTAAGTTTTCATAGAGATTAAAATATAGTAATAGTTTTATTGCAAAAATTTCGTTTTCAGAGTCAGTATTTAAATTTTAAAAAACGATAACAAACGGAAAAATTTTCAGGAAGAATGTGAATTGAAATTGTTATGTTTAGAGTATAACAAAATTGTCTGTACGAGTATCATGTGCAATTCAGAAATTAGTGTTCAAAAAACTTTTAATATAAATAACGAGGAATAGAACCTAATTTTTCAAAAGTAAATGAAAACAAGGGAAATTATCGTCATAACTGCAGATGCTACGAAGTGGCTGAGGTAGCCTAGTGGTTATGGTTGCGGAATGGCGGCCGACGTTGTTTTCGTCGAGTTATGTGTTCGAATCCTGATGCTACAAGAGACCCGAAGTGTTACGAGACTGATGCATGTTAAACCTAGTCGATGTCCCAAAAAGCGTGGTGTGGAAGTTTGGAGAGGGAAGTGCAAGTTCAGGTATCGTCCTAGTCAATTGACAGAATCTCAAAACTACGAGATCCTTTGCCAAAAGCCCACGCTTTGCTCCTTTGTGAGAAGTTAATAAGCAATCCAGTTTTGAATGGCTGGTGTCACTTTATTCTTCTTAGGAAATAGGCGATGGCTTGAAATTAGTTTGATCTCCGTGTCTTTTTTAAATCTTTAAATAAAGAAATGCACTATTTTTTTTTAGTTTCTTTAAATTATATTCCTCATATTTTTTTCTATGTTTTCTTATGAAATCATTATTTATTTTAAACGTTTACCCGAAAGGATAGTTGTGATTTCTAATTAAATGCTAATTATTGCTATTTTCGATATTACTGTTTAAATTTTTAAAATACAGCTTGAATTAGTGGCAACAGCCCCTCAGTGTTCAAATATACTACTTAATATTGTGATATGCAAATATGAAAGGTTAGTTGAAAATTTCTTATAATTTATCTACCTTTTCAGGTATTTTAAAATTTTGCTTTTAAAGTACTTGTTGTTTCGAATAAAAATTAGGTACTGACTTTACTTTTATGCTAAAGATAAAATACAAAAAAAAAAAGGTATCAAAAACCTGTCCTTTTACAAAGAACAAACATCAAAATGTTATCCTATGCAAATCTAACATATTCTGATCGCAGACCTTATGAAAATTAATGTAAGAGTTTAATACTAAAGCGTTTTAGGCGTTACAGTAATTAGAATTTGTGTGCACGTCTTTTTTAAAATACAAATTACGAAGCTAGTTTGAAAAGTAATGCATCTGTGGCCATACATTTTTCATTTTTTACTCGATTCTTAATGGAACTGAAAGCTGCGTGTATCTATTATATATTGCATTTACTTTCTTTTCCCCAAGTTTCGTCTGTGTGCTGAAGAAGATGACGACCGACACGGAGATGAAGTTGAAGCAGAGAGGCGTCAATGGACTTTGAGACCTTCTCATCCCAAAGATGACACATCATTCTTTCGTTCCGAAGGCGAAGTGAAGGATGCTATTAAAGCTTTATGTCGATAAAAAAAATCCCCAGAATCATTCTCCTACTGGTTTGCCCGACTTTTCCCGCGTTGGTGCAAGTGAGTGCAAGGAAAAAGGTAAGGACCATGTGAAAAAGTGAACATTGCATCACAAAGAGGAATCTTGTTGGTTTCATGTACAAAAAAAATTGTGAAAATCGGGTGATAAATAAATAAATAAAAAAAAAAGGTTCAAGCCGTGGAGGCATTATTTTTCAATAAAGCTGCGTATTAATGGTTAAGTAGCCTGAATCTCAAGAGCAAAAGAAAATAAAAAGCCGTAGTTAATTATACATTTTAAGAATTTAAGTATTCAAATGAAAATAGCATGTATTTTTAAAGTTCTAATTACCTTTCCAATTCTTAAAGTTCAAATTTTCAATGTGTTGTTTCCTGTTTCCAATTTGTTTTAAATTAAAGAAAAACGAAGTTGTATTTAAAATGACAAAAATGTGTCCTTTTCTCTCTTTTCGTTTCAAAGGTTATACTCTATTAAGCTTTCTAGGTAATTATTTTTTCACAATAGATACAGATAATTTTCATCATCGAATAAGACCTTCAGCTAAAAAAATAAAAGAAACTTTTATGCTCTAGAAACTTGCTGAAGCTGAGCTCGATAGAAAATGAAATGAGATTTTTGTAAAACATATCTTAAATGCTAAATAAAATGATTGGATGATAAAACTAATCTAGAAAATTAGCTATTTAATTCAGAAGCTTTTAGCAACTTTATTTATTTTAAATGTGAGTTATATTTTTTTTATCTTTCAATTTTGAAATGTTGCCATTTAAACATATTTCATAACATGACTTAAAAATGTTAAAATATACAAAAGAATGATTTATTCTTTCAATAGCTAAATTATTGCAGATAATATTTTAAAATATCTTCAATACTATTTTATAGATATGGACGTAATTTATTAAGTCTTACTAAAATAGACTGATTTATAATTTTATGATAAAAAAATAATAATTTATTCCAATTTTCTAACAGCATGAACAAAATTTCATTTCAAGAACTATATTAATTATGTTTGTATTTACAAATAAGCTTCAATGAAAAATAATTACCTTATTTTTTAAAATATTTAATTTATACCAAAAAATTAATTGTATGTAGTGTTTTACATTTCGTTTATATGTAACTAAAGTTTTTTTAAAATTGTACTTGTTGAGATTGAAAATGAACGAAAACTCTTTCTTTTTTCATTATAAAAATATCCTTAATTATTTTGTTTAATTATAATAATTACAATTGTTTTTAAAAAAAATATATTCAATTATATTACGAATACGTATTATGTAGAAGAAATTGCAACTCACACAATAGAAACCATACACACACAATTAAAAATTTTAATTAAATTAAAAACATTTTAAACATCAAACAATACATTTTTTCATTATTTATTGTTTTTAAGCGAGTTTGTTAGTTTAAACTAAGCCTTATGGGTGAATGTATAACTGTAATATCGAACACATAACGTTCTGGCTCAGTGGGATTTATAATGAATGTGTCAGTGCGATTACTGCAGACTCATTCCAGATTCATTCTTCGAACTTTCTTTCCCGCCCTGCCGGATAGAAATCTCTCTGTCGTTTGCGGTTCTACCTTCAGAACTAGTTCCGTTAATCTCTGAAAGCAACGATAAAGGAATGCTGTTCCACCCATTAGCTTATTTCCGCCGATTTTTCTTTTCTTTGTTACATTGGTACTTGTGGCTTTTTCTCCATAAAGGTAGTAATTTCTAACTTCCTTTTACCATCGCGCGTTTCGAGAAATTTTAAATTCCTTATAAATACTTGAGACTATTACTCATTTATGCTTCAATAAAAAAAAAAAAAAAAAAAAAAAAAATCGAAAGTAACATTTTTTAGCCATAGTGAAAATATGATTCTGTTACGGTAAATCAAAACATTGAACGGATTTCTGGAAAAAAACCAAAAATTTGAATGATTTAAAAAAGATCTGATTTAGTTAAAATTTAGATTTTTTTTTTTTTTTTTTTAAAAAAAATATAATATGCTAAGCTGAAAAAGCGACCAATTTTAATTTTATTAGTCACCTAAAGGGCTATTGTGTTAGGAGAATCACTTTTGGTGTACCAGATTCCTTTTCAATTGTTTATCCTTTTCTTCAATTTTAATTCAATTTAGCTTAAATATATTCAACTTTATAATTTATCTTTTGCTTTAAATTTAATTACATCTGGCTGATATAATATTCAATTTAATAACTTAGAGCTTGCTTAAACTTTAATTACATTTAGCTTAAATATATTCAATTTAATAATTCATCGTTTCCTTTAATTTTAATATCGGAAAAGTTTACTACTGTCCATTTCTCGATATTTCATCATTTACTTTAATTCTTATATTTAATTGAGTAATTTAAAAAGAATTATAAAAAAAGTGCATCTTAGGTGGCTAAACCTGCAAAACTTTTGTTTTAATTTACCTAGTTGTTTTAAATTTTATTTTTTGTCGTATTTTATTTTTTATAATAAAAGTTGAAACGTTTTTCGTAAATATTTTTTCCATCGATGAAATTTTAAAAAAATTTCAATAAAGAACATGAATAAAGAAAAATTTGAAATAAAACATTTTGAATTAAGGCCTTTGAATATAAGAAAGCTTTTAATAAAGACTATGAAAAAATAGTTTATTAAAAAAAAGGAAGAGAAAAGGATAAGTAAAAAATACATTTTTTTTCGAGTCTTAAATAATCTAAGTAAAATATTTTGGAACACACCCACATATGTTGTGTGTGTGTTTATATATATATAAAGATATGTTTTAATTATTTTCTATTATTTTGTTACTACCTTTTATTTTATTTTCTATATTACTTGCTATTAATATTTTGAAGGTTGGCAACATATATATTTCTTTGTTGTCGTGATAAATGGGTTGGGGCGCTGACCGACCGATTTTATTGTAACCAATTACCAAACGAATAACTAAACTGGTACTGTTATTCGATAGGGCCTTGCTTTTAGTAATTATTAGGATGAGACCCACATATGGGGGCTGGAAGTAGGGATCAAAGCTCTTGATTCTTCAAAATAAACTGTTGGAATAATTTCAAAGCTATTTCAAGAATTGTTAAGCTAAAAAAAAAAAAATGATATATCTTGTTCGAAAGCGTAGCGGGTTTATTTAATGTTGAATTTGATACAATTGAAGATTGTTGAAACTGTTCTTAGCTTTGATGCAAAAAGTGGGTAAATTTTCACAATTAGAATTTTTTAATTTTATCGAAGAGAATTGTCTATTTTTATCGTCGCCATTTTGTTATTGTTGCATTTTGATTCTATACAATGCAAATCGTTTAACTTTCAAACTGAAGTTTTAAAACTATCTTAAGATTGAAGAAAAGAAAATTGACGAAACTATAAAAAAAATAAAGCAAGAATACCAGTCATCTCGAATTAGAAATTCTGTTTTCGTCTATCCAATATAAATTACACTGCAGACGATTTTTTTTCAATACTGTTATAAAACACTATTCGTCTATTTTATTACTTAACAAAATTAGATTTTGAATTATGAAGTAAATCTTGTGTTTGTCTTTTTATTCTTGAATATTTTATGACTTTATATTTTTATTTTAAGACTGATTATTATTATTATTAATGAAAATGTTATTGTATCTGTTACTTTAATAGTTTTATTTCATTCAAAAGTGGTGTTTAATAATGTTAAGAAAGAAATAATTTTGAATAAAAATTAAAATATAACTATTTAAATATTGATAAAACTTATTCATTCATTGTTGGAAAAATTTCTTATATATAGTTAAGTTAACAAAAGTTTGGTTTTCTTTGCCAAATGAATAATTTAAGGCTTCCGTCTACTCGCCATTTTGATTTCGTGGACTTTATGTTAATCCTATGGAATTTCGTCTCTCCTCTTTACTGTTTGGTCTATTTGAATACAATAAAGAGCATCTGAAAAAGCAAAAAATAATGAATTCTCCTTAGGAATTACTTTTTTTCCTCCGTTTCTTAAAAATATTTTGTAAAGTCCGGAAAAACTCGCAAACGAATCATTAAAATCGGAGGAAGAAAGTAATTCCAAAGAAGCATTCATTATTTTTTGCTCTTTCAGATGCTCTTTATTACATTCAAATTGATTAAATAGTAAAGATGTGAGAATTCAAGTCAAAATTCCATAGGATTAACATTACGTCCACGAAATCAAAATAGAGGGTAGACGGGAACCTTAATTGCTAGTAATGGTATTTAATAAACACAACAGCTTATCTTCAAGTTAATATTTACTCTCAGAATTTAACTTTACAAAACTTTATTGCTCTAGTTTGAATACTACTTTGAAATATATTTTAGAACTTATTATTATTATTTTTTTTACTCATTGTGTTATGAATTAAGAATTAAAATGGGTTTTTTAAATCACAATTTTTAAAACATTAATGGGAAGAATTCAAATAAAGCTTCGAAATAGCATACCTTAAAAAAGTGTTGAATAATACATCAAATTATTCTGGCATTCCAATTAGGAATCGAAACGATTGATATTTTAAAGATTATCGAACTAAAAAAAATGGATAAGGGAAATTCTTACTTTGAAGAAGATTTTGTAAAAGAATTATGAAATACAGTAATAAGTAATCATGAAGTAAAGAATAGGAAAATACGAAGAGGAAAAGGAAAAGAAACGTCAATACGAATGAGATAAAAACAAACTAGTTGAAAGGAGACGTAAAACTGTGAAACCGAGGTTAGTTATTCAAAGTTTAATGCTGAAATCTGATCCAACAAATAATGATCTTGTTGACAATGAATAATATGTTATCTCATTTGAGCATCAGATTAAATGAGCAAATATTCTAAAAAAGTTTTTGAATGCCTTATAGTTGGGCTACTGCTAAGTAATATAGCTCAGATTGCAGCTAAAGAAGATGAAGAAGAGTTGCAGACGATTATGACTATGTCAAAAGCTTGCATCTAAAGCTGTTTAAAATTATTCCGAAAAATTTAGACAACTTTTTGTGAATTATATATAAACCGAAAATTGGAGGAATTATGGATCTAGTCAAATTAACAAGATTTATCCCTTCTATTTCATGAACGAAAGAATTAATGTTAGAAATTGGACTAACGAAAATAACTCCAAACACAAGACACAATATCATTCTGCAATAAGCAGCAAATGGAATAAGCAATCGGACCACAACCAATCATCTGATTTTCACCATAATACAGAGAATAGAAAAATTAACCGCGATTTCACACCTCCTCTCAGTATAAGTTATTCTGTTCTAATTCTCTAAAATCTTCTATGAAACATAAAAGATTCTAGAGAATTAGAACCGTATCCCTTAACTACTATCAAAGTGAGATTTGACTGCTCTTTCTGCATTAAATGATAGTGGTAGTACCGTAAATTTGATACATGAAAATCCTAAAGTGAAAGTTTATTCACCCGAATTAGAAGATTAAAATATTACAATATCAGGAGTAGAGAAAAACAAAGCAAAAGCAATCAGAGACTTGACAAAATGATTACTGTTAGTGAAGATACAGTTTCTTCAGAATTTCATGCTGTTCCCTTTCATATTATTATTTTCGAAGTTGTGTTAGGTATTTAAAGCATCTTTTTTTTTCATGACTACATTGAAATTATTAAAAAAGATTCATGGGGTAAAGAGGCACGAATGAGTCCTAATAATGAATGCAGAAACAAAGATACTAAATATGATGAAAGAATAAAAAATGGCAAGCATGGTTATCACAAGCAGTGTATACTCTGATAATTAGACCTATCCTAACTTATGCCTGTCCAGTCTAGTCTCACTGTGCAGACACAACCCTAGACTTGCTCGAAAAATCACAATCAATAGCCCTACGTACAATAGTTAAACCCAGCTGATACTTGCGAAATACAGATATCAGAAAATCTATAAAATACCCCTCCTTCAAAATCTTCATTAAAAAAAACTTTCCGAAAAATTCTTCCAAAATATTGATACCTCCACCAACAGAACAATACACACCATAAAAAAATACACCCCCATCAGAAATAATCAACTACTCCATAGACCTTGCGATATATCATTGGATTAATTTCCCATTTCATATATCTCACTACACAAAAATCACAGAAAATCTAAAATCCCATCCATCAAAGATAACAATCATCTCCATCGAGCAATAGGAATCCACCCTCTCGTAAACACGAGAGAAGCCATTGATCCTTCAAATCCACCAGACTGGATGTATAAGCAGGATATTTCTACCAACGCGAACTCTAAATTTATCAACATTTAACGAAATGGCTTCATTTAATAACCCATCCAATAAATGATTTTTTCACGAAACTTAAAATAAATAATTTCCTTAAGAGCAAGATCACAAAATATTATATTTTTTCCAACTCAAATAAATTCACCATTGATCATCCATAAAAACAAGTTATAAATCATATATTTAATTCTACAACCTTTTTTAAATAAAATCCTGATTCAGCAATTAAATCTGTTTTCATAAAATATTCCTTTAAATTTTTAATTTTAATAATTAAATATTAAGCATTGCTAGTGAACTTTGATGTTTTTAAAATTTTTAACTTATACTAGGAATGTAAAAATTAACTCAGAATAAATAATTATGGAAAGAACTATAATAGATAATCTCGTGGGATAAATGCTAACAAGCATTCATTCAACAGAAATATACACTACTCAACGTACTAAAGGATAGAAGAGATTTTAATGATTCATCCACATGTACTGAAAGAAATCAGTTTCCTGAAAGAAGCACGGAAGTTAGTAGGAAAAAAAATAGTTTCAAAGATGTGAAAATTATTTTCACTAAAGTGGATCAACTGAATGTTACAACTACAGTAACTGATGTAATGAAATTTTAGTTTATCCCCCCCTCCGAGGTTGGAATAACGCAGGATGGGTGAATGTAGGAATGTTAATTACTATTCAATATTTTAATATTATGTATTATCTTTATATTATTGCATTTATTATTATCTAATATTTTAATATTATGTATTATTTTAGATTATTACATTAATTATTATCTAATATTTTAATATTATGTATTATTTTAGATTATTATATTAGTTATTATCTAATATTTTATTTAGTGTCTATATTATATATTCTTTATATTTTGACTGTTGGCAACATTTATACATTATCGTTGTCGAGATGAATGGTGGCTTGGTGACCGCACTCAGTGTAACTAAAATACTAAACGGATTATTAAATTTTTATCATTATAAAAGCGCCTTCCTTTCTAAATAATCAGAACGACACCCACGTATATAATATAACAAGGGTATTAGTATTACATAAAGTATAACTAAGCTTTAATTAATAAAAATATTAATTAAGATTCTCCCTCCTATATAATTTAAAACAGTTTATTCCAAAAACACAAAAAATGATCGTTTTTTTTAATGCTCCTGTTTTTTCATATTTTGATACCTAAATTCAGAGAAAGTATTTTTGAGTTTTTTCCCAGAAATCCTGTTTATTATTTCTACTTGTATATAATATAAAATCCAAAATTATAAATATAGTAAACAGAAAACATTTTAAGGGGTGAGTCAATCAATAGATAATTTATAATTGCCAAAGTAAAATAAGAAAAAAAAAAACTCTTTCCTCACGAATGACTCACTCACTTTCACAAGAAGAATTTTTAAAAAATGTGTACCAGTTATTATGTGCCCCAGTTATAATGTGCACCAGTTATTAACAAAATACTTCATTTACCCAAGGTTTTACAACCGTGACTGACGACTTAGGTACAAAAGAAAATACATTTGCTTCAACTCTTTTTCTTACAATTATAATTCTTGTCCTAGTTGAAAAATCGTGACTGTGTGTTAAAAATTTTACATCATCATCTTCTGCTTTTCGTGAACACTATTTATATTGTTAGTAGTCTTATAATACTTTAGATTTTTTAAATGACAAAAGTTTAGTTATCCTTAAAACCTATCAATTCGATGCCTGTCACTGAACTTCAAAAGGAAATGCAATAGAGCTGGATTGTGAACAAAATTTCGAAGAATGTATCCTGGTTTGCGCTTTTAACGCAAAGCTTGAGCTTTCAATGGAATAAAAGTAAGGGAAATTTAAAAACAAAATGATTGTTCGCTATCTTTTTCTTTTTCCCTGTCAAGGATCTTAAGAAGTTCACAAAATTTTATTTATCAGTTTACATCTTTTTCAAAGTATGTCATGAAAAGTAGAAGAAATGTTATTTCAGAAATCAGGTTATATGATGCTTGAAACATCCCGGAAAGACAGCTTCTACATTTTCTTATTTATGTTACTAAATATACTAAAGAATCGAATTAAAAAATTTTAGGTTGTCTCTTTTTTAAAAAAATAATAGTAGTTTTTGAAGCCGTAGAATAAATTTATTTACTGTAATCATGAATTGAGTTTTATGGCAATTTTTAGTCACATTTTAAGAACAAAGACATTTCAAACATTTAATGTGTATCTTAAGCAAAACATTCATTTCAAAAAAATTATAAATCTAAAAGAACAAAGTATTTAAAATTTACTATAAGCTAATTCAAGATGCTATTAAATAATTAAATTAATACCTATAATAAATTGATTTCTATCTCTATTTTAAAAAAATGATATTTTGTAAAACATTAAACTTTAATATTTTATATTTTTATATTTATACATATTTTTAAAAACTGTAATCTTCCATCAACGGGAAAATAATGTTTTTTACTTCGTGATGAAGTGTATGATATTATAATTAGCAATACTATAAATCTCGCTAGCGATACATATTTAATTAAAACAATACAACTCTCACAACTAAAGAGATTTCGGATGCATTCATAAGAAACGAATCGAGCAGCAGCAATGTCTAAGTAACTACAAAACAGATATTATTTTCAAATTATGTTTTTAGGCTTATAAATTAGAAGCCACATTATTCAGGAAAGTTTTTTCTTTTGTTTTGTTTAGCACTATCAACTATAACTAGCCTTCGAACTTTTTTATAGGATTCAATATAAATATTAATGAAGTTAAAAGGAAACATTATATTTATTAAAAGTATTATTTATATCAGGGGTAGCCATAACGTGACTCGCCTCGTACGTAGCCATCGTACATCGTAGCCATAGTACGTAGCAATCGTACGTAGCCATAACGTAGCCATAACGTGACTCGCATGCAACTCACATAGGTGAGTGTTGCGCTTTTATGCAAATAAAATATGTGTATGAAGTATAGTAAGTTAAAACTACTAAATTTCCAAAGATAAATTATTTATTTATTTATTTTTACAAAGTTATTGATAAACTTAAACTGATCAATGTCGAAAAACAATTATTGTATTTCATTTCCTGTTAATTAATAATGTTATTCGAAAACACAAAAAAAAAAAATATTATATTGTTTCTATCAAGTAATTTTGTAAAGAAAATCTTTAAAAGTTAGATTTTCTTGTTGATACTTTAAGAATGCTATCCATTTTAACAGTTAGCTGCCGAATGTTTGGTTGATATCTTGTTAATTCAGCTAGCACAAACTCAATTAAATGTAGATAAGTTAAAATAAACTGATAGTTATTTTAAATTTTGATTTTTTTTAGTTTGCGAACAAAAATCATTGTGAGTAAATATTGGTGAGAAAAACTCAAAGTATCTCCTTCAGTGGTGTACTTTTGTTAACGCCTTTAAAACGTATCCGTGATCACGTAATCGAATAAGATCATTGTGGGAAAATTAATGAAATAGTAGCCTTTTTTTTTTGGGGGGGGGGGGGGTGTGTGTGTGAAAATTTTATATTGTCAACAGTAATGGCCTGTATGACCGAGGCTATGGAAATAATCACGGTATCGAAAAAACAACCTTGGGGAAAAATTCAATAATAGTGCTATTTTGAGGAGAAATGAAGTGCAATATGGAGAAATTTTACACTTTCCATCTAGTAACACTCAATAAATGGCTCTTTCCAATGTTTTTTTCTGAAATGAGGATTTCATAGACAGTGTAGTTTGATACTCCTGATGAATACACTTAAAATTGAATAAGTGGTATTTAGATTGATTTTACTAAACGAAGATATGAAAAGAATATTGGTTTCCAAAAATTAAGCATAATTCAAAAAATATGAAAAATGTGAATAAATATTGGTGAAATCGTTTGAAATAATTTGTAGAGAATTATTTGTGGGAGATAAAACTTTGTCTTTATGCAAAACATTTCAGCCATCGTCTTCAAGCGCAAAATAGATACACACATCGGAACGCGGATAAACTGACTCATTAGGGAAAGTAATTAAGGCAGGTTTCGTGCAATTCATGTACGAAAAAACGTTGTTAAAATTAAAATAGAATAAATGATAGCAAATGCATGTTTGCGAAAGGAAGAATCGTTGCCAATACTCGACAAATCCAGACAACCACAAAACCAAAGTGCTTCGAATTCTGGATGTGCCTCAATA
Organism: Nephila pilipes; assembly: GCA_019974015.1. Classification (NCBI taxonomy): domain Eukaryota; kingdom Metazoa; phylum Arthropoda; class Arachnida; order Araneae; family Nephilidae; genus Nephila; species Nephila pilipes. The sequence goes on along the minus strand of BMAW01098781.1, from coordinate 456,732 downwards.
CATTAACCCAAGAGTGTTACAGATGCTCCAAAGTAAAAGATATGTTAACTGATTACCACCAACAGGTTGGCCAAGAGCCATGACCGTTCGCTAAGCTCAGTATCTAGCTATAGCTGCGCGACGTCAGAAGGATAATTGTACCAGAGAACTAGGTTCAGCACTCACAGTCACCACAGGAATTCGAGTTTCTAGATAAACTGTTAACAAGAATTCAGTCAATTTTTTTTCTATGTTAGATGACCAGTTGCTTGCATCTCCATCACATCTACGTTTAAACACGTTCATTTAAACTAGAGTTTAGAGCATTAGAATAGAGGTTAAGACAGTGGGTCAGTATGATGTTAAGTGATGAATCTTGCTTTTGTCTAAACAATGATTCTCATTGACTAATGATATGGTGAGAACGTGAAACTAGTCTTCATCTTGAAAACATCAAGGAAAGACATCGTTTTCCGTCAGGAGGAATTGTTGTGTGGGCAGGCATCATTTTGGATGGCCAAACAGACCTTCATATCTTTGAGACGGAGTCTGTGACTGCTAAAAGATGCAAAAACAAAATTCTTGAGTCTTACGCTAGTCTGTTTCGAGGGGTTATTGGTCCAGATTTCATATTTGTGGATGATAATGCGCCTCGTCCCCGTGCAAGCCTCATCGGCGACTTCCTTGAAAAGGAAAATATCCAACGCAAGAAATGATCTCCTCATTCAACTGATCTGAATCCTATAGAGCATGTGTGGGATAAGCTTAGTAAACACTTTCAACCCTTCCGAAGTCGCCTAACTCCATTCCAGAGCTGAAGAGAGTTCTTCATAACTTTTGGATGTCTCTGAACACACAACTCATCCACAATATCATTGCAAATAGGGAAATCATTTTGCAGCGTACCTGGCTGTCAGAGGTGACCAAACATCTTATTAAAAAAATCAACAACATCTTTTTATTTCATTTGTTTTTCACTGAAGTGTGAGATTCTCTAACGTCCAATTTTCTTTCGAACTGTTTCTTTGGATAATAAAAGGGATTACTATCTTTCTTTAGTATTGTTTTATTATTTCATAGCTGTTTTACTCTTGTATAATCATAAATTACCTTCATTGTCCACATAATTACTAATTATGTTTAACTTTTAACACTAGTGCATGTATAATAATATGTATAGTGTGCCGTCTGAATTTTTCAAAATACTGGATACAATCTACTCATAGATTGCTCATATCATAATATTAAAAATTTTTGAACTAGTTTCATTGATCATTAAATTCAAAATCGTCTTCCCCACTTTAAAAAATTGCCTAAATTTTGATATAAGATTAAAGATCTTAGACATATAACATTATTAATGAGCTGAAATTAATTATTGTTTATTTTACTCTGAGATACAAGTATATGAAGAACTAAGAAGTAAAGAAATAAAAAAAATATTGCGAAAATGTATCTTTGGATGTATCTTAAACGTGATATTTCATTTCTGTTGCTCTTGAAAGGCAGTTCTAATGTCATGTGATATCTTTCATTTATAGAAATTTCAGTCGATAGCTTTTGTATTACAAAAGAAAATAAATCCATGCTTATCAGTTGCTAATTTTAAACAAGACGACTCGTTATGATATCAATGAAAAAACTTTTTTTCTTCAATAATAACAATTATTAATTGCAAACGATTGTTTGTAGGGAAATAATTTCATTGCTTCTCCCTTTTCGGAAAAATGGTATTAATGTCTCTTTCTCTAAATAAACAGTAATTGATACAGATTTCGGGTAAGCAACGTTATTCGGTTTCAACACTTAACAATTTCGATACTTTTTTAATCAAATATTTTCTTAACAATAGCACCATTTACAAATGTATTTTCATTATAAGACATATCGTGCTAAAAGGGGCAGTTATTTTTCTTGAAAACATTTTCTGCCGTCTAATTACAAATAGCCTTCACCCACAGCCAAAGATATATAAAAAAATGTTGTGACGTATGAAGAAAATTTAAAATGTCTATCGCATCAAAACCTTGAAAGTTAATGTCGTATTGAAGAAGCCAAGGATTTTACTTCAGAGAATGACAATAATGATAATCAGCAAGTAAAGACTAAGGCTTTGGCATTTACATTATATTCTTTGATACAAAATCTTTCTACAAGTCTATATTTTTGTTTTGGGAAATCAAATTTGGTTTGATTATTTTCTCTCTAAGAATTCCAGAAATCAGTGGATAATAATTTCAAAATTTTGTATCGAAACTAAACTCTAGATAGACATGCAGGTCATAAGTTTCTATTGATTTGATGGCCAACCGACCATGGGAAATTTGACTCAATTATATCTCTCGAACGGCAATTTTAATACAATGCACATACGTTCGCACATTTTGATTTTCAAACAGTCAAATGGTTCTTAGATTTTTTGACAACACTTTCAAGGTTTTGTCCGGAAATAAGCCTAAATTTGCAGAGTTTAAATTAATAGATATGAAAGCTAAGAGAATCAAAGGTAAAAATTTAATAATGATAGTTTTTTAAACTGTCGTCGATATGTCAATAAAAATAACTATGAATCACTGATATAGGTAACGCATAAAGATATAAAATCCTGCTTGTGTCCATTTATATCTCTGTACATTGATTTATTCACACATTAATATTGAAAAACTGAAATCAAAAGTCTTTAAAAGTTTTTTAATTAGATTGCAACAAAATTCGAGTTAGATTACAACAATTGATAAAATGCGAGGCATCAAATTGAATTCATTGTTAACTTATTTAGAACATTTTATGAAAAATATAAATAACGTGAATAATATAGGTTAGATAACGTTAATGTTATTTGCTGTCTTCCTGTAAGTTGAAAGTACCTCAAAGGATATTAATTTTAACAAAAATGTGCGTTTTTATGACAGGATCAGAAAAAAAAAAAAAAAAAAAAAAAAAAATTAAAAAAAAAATAAATTTAAAAAAAATGGATTTTTTAAATATGGATTTTTTTTTTTTTTTTGTTGCGGACACGGTTGAAAAATTTCCCTATCATCATATTCAAAAAAAGCATTCTTAAATTGCATTTCCTTCATCATTAAAGCAAAGTTTTTCAAATCAAAGCTTTTTTTTTTATCTAAGCATTTATTGATAAGTGAAGATTGAAAACATAATACCAGAAATTTCAACATTTAAGGCCCATATTGATTGATTTTTTATTTACGTCACACTTAGAAGTTATAAGAAGGGCTTTTGGCACCTTACCTCGTAATTTTGAGCCTCGGTCAAGTGACGAGGATGACACCTCAGCTGGCACCGCCCTTTTCAAACTTCTATAACACGCCCCTTAAAGCCTCGGCAGATTTAACATGCATAAGTCCCAATATACGGGGGGCCTTTAATAGGGTAGAGTATCAAAAGATCAAATTGATATTTCGTACAACTTCATCTAAAAGAGCATGTACACATAAGTAAGAAATCTATTCCTTGCTGTTTTGAATTATTTAGAATAGTTATCGGTCCTCCGTCATTTTATTCTGTGACACGATGTTTCCAGCTTAGAGCAATTAAGCGTGAACGAACCTCAATCCTGGAATATAGCTTCAGAGATTCAGCGCCTAAAAAAAGAAAACTCATTATTTGTATAAGTGAGAAGCAGGACACAGAAAAAGCATCTGGTTTTATTTAAAGCAGGAGTGTCTAACTTATTGCTTTCCTAGGTCGAAATAGAAGAAGACGAGTCGTTTGCGGTCATGTGCAAAGTAAAGCTAACTCTGAGATAAAATAGCTCATGAGCAAAAGAACAAAGAAGTTTATAAATATATATTTTATATTGAGTAATTTAAACTTAATAAATCATGTTTTTTGTATTATAAAGACTGCAACCTGGAATTACATTTTTTTTATACAACTAATATGGCATTATAATATATGATATTTTGTTATAAATCTTATTAGAATAAAAATAGCTAGAAATCCTAAAATTAATGCGATAATTGGCAGCAAAGTCTGATTCGATTGAAAGAAATGCAATTTTTAAGGATGTTCTGAAACTGTTCATCCGTTATTCTGATTTTAATTTTACAATTAGATTGCTTCACTCTTGATAATAGTTGCTTACAAATGTGAGTGCTTTCGAACAATAATAATGTGAATTACGGAAGATCGTGCAGTAAGGGATATTTTTCTATGGGCAAATATAGTTTATAATTTTATTTTCCTATTCCTGTAATATAGGGTTGACTAACTCAAAACATGTCTTTTGGACTCAATAACTCCTGAATTAATTTTATAGAGTTCTGTTTCCTTGCAGTGAGTAATGATATTTCTTTCGGTCCGCATTGACAGGCATTCTAGACCGCATGAAATGGAAACGAGGACAATCTAATAGGTAACAAATACCAGCTAGACAGCACTTTCCTCGTTTCATTTTAATAGACATTAAGGGGAGAATGTGAAACAAAATAATATATTACTCATATATATCGTATGTGTCTGTGTGTATGCATGTTTATAATTGTTGTTCTTAATTAAACATAAAACCGCAAAATTCCTTATAGGAATTTCGCTAAAAAATAGGAGGAAGAGCCTCTGAATTAGGATATTTCGGCCGGCTTGATGCGTTGTTGATGCAGCGACGAGAGGGAATCTTGGCAGTTTGATTGATAGCTCAGCTGTCGCACAAGGCAAGCTCGAGTTTTCAAAGGCGTTTATTTCCGTTCTCGTGAAAGAGTAGGTTTGAATGAGGATGTAGAATTAAGAAAGAATTTAAGAAATATTACACTAAGTTGATTTTGGCAATTTATTTAATAATCAATTCAAATATTTAGCTGAAATGGTTTTCTAAATTAATTTATATACATTATTTATTCAATTAATTAAACTGTCTAGTTATTTATTTTATTTATTTGAGAAGAATTCAGTTGGAACATTAAAGGTTAAGGTGGTGGAAGATGGAAATAGTGTTATTGCATAATCAACAGGAAAAAACGAGGATATTCCGTTATTGTGGGCAAAGAGAAGTTAAGTTTTGAGTGATCAATGGGTTTTCATGATCAGTGATACAAATATAGGTTACAAGGATAAAATAACTGAATATAGTTACCAGGTTTTAAAAAAACAAGTATAAATTTAAAAATACATTAAAGTACCCCACAGAAATCTGATACAAAAAGATAAAATTTCACTCTAAAAATCCGACACCATAGTAAAAGTTCGAAGTTTAATAGTGCAATACACGTAGAAGACACAAAAGTTCAATTCAAATAGTTCAGTTGGCGTGTGACGAGACTTCACAAGAGAAAGAAAGTTCGGCTATAAGTCAAATATGTCAACACACCAAGATTTTAGGAGATCCAAACTAATAAGATGCCTTCTGCGGGATCAAACGAAAACACATTAGAGGCGAGACAGCGTGAGATGACTCGAAGCAAAATATCATAGAACTTTCTGGATAAGTAGGCAACATGAGTTTTTGTAAGAGCAATATTAAGGTCTTTGTGAATAACAATTTTCTATTTGTGATATTGCATTCGATTACGATGAAACAATATAAAAAACGTTTTGATTTCAATCCTTGGTATTTCCGATCTCAATATTTTTATTGGTATAACTTTGAAATAACCAATTTCACAGTGAGCCAACCATTTATTGTTATTTTTAGACACAATCAGTAAAAGCAATTGATTTCCTAACATCAAAAAATTTATTTGATGGGACAAGAAAAATTGATCATTCCAACAAAAACTTATATCTCATTTTCATCGTTGGTTGGTTGGCTGATTAAAGTACCACAGTACATACTCTGTCACAGCAGTAGTTTTTTTTTTTTTTTTTCCTGCGCTTACTTTCCACCATGAAAACACCTGCACAAATAAAGTAGTAGTAAACAGGCCAAGTATTTGTTTTTATATGAACAGGGTTGTAGAGCTACCTTTTTCTCTTTTTATACTGCATTGTTCGTACTATGTAAGGTGCAAACAAAATGACTCCTAATACATATGCCATGAATATGCTCATTTGGAAGTTATAGAATGCGGCTTGTTTATACATTGGCAGTTGTGAAAAATCTATTTAGAGCAAATAAGTTTTAAATAAAAGAAAGAAGAACGAAAAAAAAATGCTAGATTGTCTTAGAATTAGAAACACCTGTTATTTTGTTTTCTTTTCTATGAATAAAAGAAACTACTTTTAAATGAATGCATTCATACAACTATATTGTTTCAAATGTATGTTAACAAATATTTATCATTCAGATAATATTATGGTAAACTTGAATTTAAGAATGAATTTTTATCTGATTTTTTTTATGTTTGAAAAATTTTAAATTGGCGAACAAAGTGTATGCTTATGTTATTATTGAATTGAATTGAATCCTTCAGACTATCTCTGCCCGAATCAAATGTCTGTTAACCATCACTCAGATTACAAGGTCAACACTTGAACTGGCACTCCACTATCCCTGACAAAACCACACAGATTTGAGGATTTTGAGCCCCGATAGATTTTACATGTATCAGCTTTTCTGCACGACAAATATTAAGCAAAATCAGTATTCCAACCCATAGCTTGATTAAAATCGTATGTGATTAAGTATGCTGAAATGTATCATTCTACAAAAAAACATTTTAAAATATAGAACCTATTGAAAATTCAAACGAGAGAAAAAAGTGTATTTATGCATAGCATAATATTCTGTCTGTTACCGAAAATGTTTCATTATTTCATTCTCATAGTAGAAAAGTCATAGTGTTTCACAGTGATTAAATTTTATTTCTCGTCGATTCTTCGAAATCAAGTTATTAACTTAATAAGCTCTTTCCAAAAATACTATAGAATTCCAGAGTTTCAAACAATTCTCTGTGTTGACTTTCTTAAATTGATTCAATTTTTTTCGCAACCCGGACATCCATCTCTTACTAATTAGTCAATCAATCACCCACGACATGCACGACAAATCACCTCTTTAAGTTATATGTTAATGCAGTATAATAGTGAGTTACCCGTATATTGGATTGTGACAAACATATATGTTTAGAGCAGGTATGTGATAGAGTATATAGTATATATATATATATATATATATATATATATATATATATATATATATATATATATATATATATATACATACATACATTATTATTATGATATTATATATTATTAGTTGAAAGATACATAAGATGCTGCTGCTGATATATATAGATAATATTATATATATTATTTATTAATATTGTTATTATTATTACATGGTTGGTTACATACACATACATACATTATTATTACATGTCATTACATACATACACACATTTAACATACACATTATTATTGCTACATACATTGTATATATATACATATATATACATATATATACATATACATACATATATACACATTACATATGCCAATATTGCTAAGGGCCAACACATTACGTTACCATTGCCTATCATTACTGCCACACACACACACATTAGCTGGCCACGGCCACACATTGCCACTGCCATTACTGCCACATACATTACGTTACGGCTATTGGTTAAGAAAGAAGATAGCATATTACATACATATTATTATTATACATATATACATATACATATTGCTGGTTAATCTCAATCCTGTGACAGCGAATTATTCCTATTCGCCTCTTGTGCCATAGCTAGAAAAAAATTACTAGCACTAAAAGTCAATAAAACGTTCAAGAAGACGTTACACAAGTTTCAACAATATGTTTATTGGCAAATTATTAGTATAACGACATATATAAACGGGTCTTCCCAGTTAGTGCCCTAAATATATTAATTTGATAACAAATTAACCAAAAACAAACTAACAGTCTTACCACTAGTTTAAAGTTGAAGCTGTGTGGACTTCTAACTTTCACTACGCTACTGATAACTTGCAACAATTCTCGACCCCGTCTTTGATTCTGGAACAATTGCCAAACGCTAGAACTATTCGGCCTCTTTCGTGTGTCTCAAGTTTAATTTATATAATTCCTATCTCCCTCGTTCCACTTTATTTATACCTGCTTGTAATTTGAAAATTCACGTTTTAATTTTGGTTGGGCAAAGGTTGTTTAGCAAAAGCAATCAATCTTAATTTTAAAGTCCCCAAGGTTAGTGAAGTGAAAACCGCGTATAGCCCAAAGTCACAACTCTTTTTTACATGATTTTGAAATAACGCGGTTCACCGATACACTTTTTTACACGAATTTTTTGTTCTAATACGAATCCCAAAGTATTTTCCCCAAATATTCAAATGCTGTTTTATCGCCTAATACCACCTCTTTGATTCAGTCCCTCGGTCAAGGTATTATAGCAGCATTTAATATGTACGACATAAAGAAAACGTTTAAATATATTTTGGACTCAGTGGAAGAAGGAAATTTGACTGTTGTGGAAGCATGGAGAAAGTTTACTATTATAAATTATATTTCACACACTTCTTTTGCCATCAAACAGTTGCGCCAATCGACCTTAAATAATCGTTGGAAAAATATTTTACCAGCATGTATGAAAATTGGAAATTTCGTAGTCAAATATCAGCATTTTGTTCCGAAATTATAACTGTATCAAATGCAATTGGTGGTGAAGGTTTTAACAACATGCAGACTGCTTACATCGAATAATTCATCCTAGAAAACCCTTTGCATGAGGACGATTTGGTCAAATTTATTATATTTCATGATAACAAAGAAGTCGATATGACAAAGTTGAAGGTTTAGTTCAGCTATTAACAGCTGATTTAATTCGAGAAGGCTTGAAATTTGCTACAAGTACGGGACAGTTTCTTACTCATGATCCTGACATAAAGCGTGCATTAAAATAACGACGTAATCGTAAGTTTTGTGTTGCAGGATACCAAGAATTATGTAAGCAACTTGAGAAATTAAAGAAACAACCGCTAATAATAGACTATGTAGCAACAAAAAAGCTATCAAAGCCCGTTAATTAAGAACAAAATTCTTCATTTGTATCAAAGCCAACAGTTGTGCTAAACATATCTGATACATCTACATGAGAGAATTTTCGATCCAGTTCGTAATAAACGTGCACGCTTGTTATCAAGCAGCGATGAATAGTGGTTAGTAGTTTTATTCCTAATTTCAATTTGAATTTTTTTATGTTGTATGATGTATCTATAGATGAAATTTTCCATTTACACTAATTTGAATTCTTTTTGTAATAAAAATGAATTGTTTTTGTTTTATAAGTATGCAATATGGATTTCATTGTTACTTTTTTTGCGTGGTTTTTTGGGGAAATACTTAGAGTTTTTTCACCTTATATGATTTTTGAAAGTTGTGGAACATATTCCCAAATTAACCATATTTCGTATGTATTTTTTACTCGATTTTTTTTGCACGGTTTCTTAGGTTACCGTGTAAAAAAAAGAGTCGTATATATATATATATATATATATATATATATATATATATATATATATCGTATTAATGTAATAATAATAATATTCTGTAAATTTTGACCATTTGAGTCCATTCTATAATATGATACAATAGGTATGAAATTCGTCTAGCATTAGAATAGGTCTAACATACTATTGTTCATCTTGAATGGAATTTTTTTTCAATAGGAAGGATGTGGCTTATAATTTGTGAACTACAACTATTTACACAATCAAAATGAAAATGAAATTCCAAAAAATTATCTTGTTAAAAATTCAAATAATGGAAAAGTGCCACAATCCTTTAATATGACTTAAATCATTTTGTTGTAAGTAAATTCACAGGTATGTTGAGTTTTTTGCCAGATTTAAGAAGACTCGTTTGCATTCGTAATTAAAATAAGAACCGAATCAAAAAATGTTTTATTCCCTGAACGAATGACAGAATCGTGAGGAAAAAAGTTTAATATTTTGATTTTTAATGGTATTACATGCAAAAGTTTTTTTTTTCTTTGGTTATGCATGATTTTATTTATTCCCTAAAACTGCATTAAAACAATAATTGAATTGAATGAATCAATAAAATGTTGACCTTCTTTGCATATTGACCAATGACCATTTTTTCAATCATCGAATGGTGAAGTTATACAATGATTTGGCGTAATTTATTTTTCAAAGCAGAAAATTGTATGAAAAAGCATTTTTATCTTTCACCCAGACAAATAGATAAAAAATCGAACATTCACTAATTTGCAAAATGAATACTTCGTATTTAAAAATGAATACGGCGTTGAACTATTTAATAAAAGAATAAGTATAAAATGAAAAATTTATCTAGAGTACAATATAATTATTTTATCTCAGTTAAAGAAATATATTATATTTTAAATCTAAATTCTTACTAAACGTAAATATATGAACTAGAAGTAATTAAACTCATTTTAATAAATGAACTTTTCTTCAAAAAAATATATATTACATACTCTATAATTGTTAATTTGTTAAGCATTTATTACAGCCTTTATTGGAAACAAAAGCAGTATTATGCAACTAAAGAATTCAAAATACTTAAAATTAATAATATGAAATAAATCGGAAATAAGAAGAAATTGGTTTACATAAAGTGCTTTTTTTTTCACTTTTTTGAATTAAAAACAGTGAATGTAACTCTCAATTGAAATCCTAATTCGTATTTAAAATTGTCTTTATAAAAAAGTACTTTTCTTTAGGTTTCCTGTGTCATTGCATTACGATTTTGCGTATGTTGCATTTTTTTGTCGACCGTAGCAAACAGACCATTTAATGGCGGGTCATTGGAAGCAAAACCCACTCACTGTCGAGGCCAAAACCTCCAATCACATATTTTTTTTTATTATTATTATTCTCTCTTTCTCTTTATTTCCTTCCGAATGCATGTTTCATGGCACGTGTACAAAGATCTTATGATGTTATATCACAGTAATTTTTTTTTATTTAATACAAATATTAAAAAAAAAGATTATTCAGCACGTTTTGTTTATCCAAAAGTCAGTCTTTTGTGTTCAACAATTGTAAAAAGTATAGTTTCACTTCAGAAAAAAGGAGGGAAAAAAAGGAGGATATATAACACAATACATAGAAAACAAGAAAAAAAGGAAGAAAAACTATAACAATATTAACAGAAAAAAAATTTAAATTTTAATAATTTTCTCAAATGACGTAAAATTTAATTATATCGCCTTCATTCCTTTTGTCCCCGATGTCAAGATTCTTTGTCAAAAAAAAAATATTAGCAACGCTTTATTGGACAATAGTTTGAATTCTGACAACTGATTCCAAAAATAAATCTTCATCAATTAGATACATTTAGATGGCAAATCTTATAGTTTATTACAAGTTGTTAATACAACATATTTAAGGTTTTTATCAATTTTAGAATTTGAGATTAAAGAATAGCTTCGACTTTGAACTTTTTATTCCCAATAAAAGAAAAAAAAAATTATAAATGAACTAGTGAACAAAATTAAATATTTTCACTTTTTTCTTTTATTTATCTAATTTCATTTTTGTGAATTAAAACTTTTCATTTATTTCTATTAAAACCATGCCTGTTTTTATTAATTTAAGATTCTGTAACCTAGTTGGCTGAGTAAAAGGCTCATAACCAATGGATAGTAGGATCAATTCTAGAATTCTCCAACAGCAGAATGGCATGTCAGATATGTCATTGCTTCTAAGTCCTCACATTGCCGTGTCATGGTGTGAATGCGAAGAGTAACATTCCAATTGAAATGTCGACGTCGTCATCTGACTGTAGTTCAGATTTATACATTTTTCTGAAAAAAGTTATTCCTCGCCTAATGCTGAATAATAAGACTTTCAAGCACTCAATACATTTTTCATATTTAAAAAATATATATATCTGATACACTAATACCATATTCTAGGCTCACTATTTTATAGAACACAGCAATATATTTTATTATACTATCAATATCTGATGGAATCTACCCATCTTTCTTTTCTTTAAAAGTATATATGCTATATATTGTCTCTCACATTTTAATGCAAAAAAGATATTTAACTTTGCCTGCTGGTGTAAAAAACGGCCATATACGTAAAATATTTTAAATTTTCCAAAACGCGGTATGATAAATTGTGAATAAAGGCAACTGCAGCCTTGGGGTCACAGTTGCAGATTCGTAACTAGTGTTGCTTTCGTCGTGTTGTGGGCTCGAGTTCTGAGCCCCGAAAGACCCGCTTTGTAAATGAGACTGATGCACGTTAAATCTGGTCTATATCACTAGTCCTCCCTTTGGGGTGGGGTGGCAGTTTGGAGAGGGAGATGTCAGCTCAGGGGTCGACCTTGTTGCGTGATTGAGGCTCATAATTACAAGATCCGCCGCCAATAGCCTCCATTTTGCTTCCTCGTGAGACTTTAATAAGCAATTATCAAGATAAATCAAAATGCATGTTATAATCCCCATGAATATAGTTTAATAATGGGTCATTTTTGCTGCCTTAAAATATATTCTAATTTGGATTCTACTCCTTGACATTAAATGAAAGAATTAAGCAGTGGGAAGAATTCAATGAATGTTTGAAACATATAACAACAAACCACAATCTAACCACAACCACATTATAAAACGACACCTGAACTGGTGTCTTAACACCAAATTTATACCCCTCGCACTATGAAGGGAACTAATTGAACCTTGAGGCATCTCCCAGTGCTCCCGTTACATCGCAGGATGGTCTTTAGTGGAAATAAGACTCCAATTTACTACTTACTGGCCACGAAGCTTTTGGGCTCGTTATCAGATTGACGGTGTTTCATTTAATACTAATAATTTCTAACATATGAAATATCAAAACTCTGCGTATTAATGTCATGTAAGCGACAGCAAAAGACTACTCCATTTTTAAAACAGATGATGTTTTTATTCAAGTACACGGAACTCTAAATTACTATACATGGAATCGGAAAACAGGCGCAAAGATCAGAGTTATGAAAGCAGAGGAGATAACACTCAAACCACAAAGAATAATTTAAATCTTTCTACATGCAATAGCGTCTTACAAGAACAATTGTGAGGGTCTTGACACTCTAATGTACAATCATGCGTGCTTTCGAATTCGGAACACGGCGTGTCTGAAATGTTTACAGAGCGGTCAGGTGTCAAATCCTCAGCATTGTTGACCGAACAGATGACTAGCGAAGAATGAGGTGAATGTTAAGCAGGTGGCCCGCTCTCACCTGACAAATGGGGCACAAGTCAGTAGATCTCTATTTCTGGAGTGAAAAGATATGAGAGAGAGAGAGTAAAAAATGAATAATTTTCGACTCTATTTTTCAAAAATAGCATTTGAGAGTGTTTGTTTCATGATATCGACGGAATGAGAGATTCGTGCCAAAAATCAATTAATTTCGTATCGGATCTTACCAAATATCATCAGCATAAAGATACTCTGTTCAATAGAAGTTGTATGATAACTGTTTTGCCATTTTTCATTCGCATGTTATAATTTGTGATTTACCACGGAATAGTTCTATCAATAAATTGTAACTCCTCCCTGTATATTTAATTCGACGAGGATTATTTAAAAGTTCTATAATTCTTTAATAAAAGTACAAGTAAGTTATTCTTGTGGTTGCTTATAAATGTATTGACATCCAACCCGAAGCTATTGGAGATGGACCTCCAAATTTTCTGCCTCGGTCAAGTGACGAGGACAACACCTGAGCTGGCACTTCCCCTTCCAAATTCCCATTCCTCGCCGACGTGAAAAACTTTTGACCTCGGCAAATTTAACGTGCATCAGCCGCAATGCGCGACAGGTGTTCAGAGGCAGCAGGGTTCGATTCCACTACTCGACGAAAACAACGCCAGCCGCCTTGACCACTAGGCTATCGCAGCCACGAAAGTAAGAGTAAAAGAAATGCAAAATATAAATTGATCACATTAAGTCCAAGCCGTTTATTTAATAAAGTTATAAACATGCATTTACAGTTATACATTTACAGTTATACATTTGCACTCTTTCTCAGTCTATTATCTCTTGACCCTCTTGCAATCTAACACATAATAATAATCAAATTGATGTCTTACTCATATTTTCGCCTCTGAGCCAATTTAATCACAAACACTGGTGGTTTTAGTAGGTATAATTACCAACGTCCGCTCACTCTAGCAGATTCCTCTAAGCAGTCCGTCAGCTACAGAGGCAAGTTCACTCACGTCACCTACGATTACTCGGTATTGATTACTATTCTCTAACCACAAACTCCCAACTTCTTGCTTCTAACCTTCCACCTTCTCATAAGTTCAGCTTAACTTTGCTTATACAAACGTTTCTTCTTTTGAATTCTCTACGTTTCTTTTCGTTTATATAATTTGAATGGATCACGTTTCATTTCGTTAGTTCGAGGTTTTATTTAACGCAATTTGATTTATAAAAAATCCCCAAGGTTGTTTAGGAGAAAATCGGAGATAGCTTAACATCACAAAGTCTGCACCTAAGAACAAGAATCTGAAAAATATAATGTTTCATAGATGGATCTCTTGGTTGAAAAGTTCATATCAAGATCGTCATTGAACTCAAATCAAAGCATTTCTGTTTTTTTTTCATAACTGATATTTAATCTTACCAGCTGAGTTACCGTTGGAGAGCTGTATAAATTGATTAAATTAAATCGATTGAATAAATCAAACTGTTCTATGATTAGTTTAGAAAAAACGTATATTGGCAATGTAGTTATTAAAAGATTTATTTAAATACGTTTTGTAAGCAGCTGATTTAGTTTAGTTCACAGTAATCAGCTTTATTATTGTTTTTTTCTGTTAGAAACCTACCATTAAAAATAAAGCATTTTCTATTCCTTTTTTTGATTGTGTGTGTATCGAAAATATGTTTCTGTGAATTCTTTTTTGTTTAAATATCATATATATATATATATATATATATATATATATATATAAATAATTAATTCGTTTATTCTAAAACAAAAATTAGTAAAATGATTAAGTTATTCAACATAATATTTGAGAGATTTATTTTTTTAAAAAAAACTCTTATATTAAAGTTTAAAAACATTTTTAGAATAATATATAGAGAAATTTTGCACATAAAAGTGACAAAAGAATAAAATTAAAACATTCATTTATGTTAATTTAGAGTATTAGAAGTAGTATTAATTTATGTTAATAAATTCTATAGTTTTTTCTAGCTCATGGGAGCGCATAGATATGATTAAATAAATTTCTTTTGTTAAATATTTGTAATGTTTAATGTGAACTACAAGTAAAGCTAATAATATTGAACGAAGCTATTGAACACAACTAATGTTGTATTTGAATGTACTACTTATTTTTAAATAAAAGCTTTTTTTTTTTTCCGAGAGAAAGATTTGTAAAGTCGAGCAACATTTCTTCACTTAACTTTCCAAGAGAGTCCAGATACAGAATAATCAGACTCTTATAAACAGTAAGAATTAAATAGATCTTTTTTAATCATAAGTAAATTGTATTTTTTGATCTTTCAGTTTGTGAGGTACAACCAAAGCAAGGCTCGATTTGAAGGAACAAAATATACTAATAAAGAAATTGAAAAAAAAATACAATTTGCAACTAAATTAGATACCTGGTTTGATGATTATATCTAAATCCAGGTTTAGCTTATTCATTGGTTTATTATTTATTAACGTTCTCTTAAAAGCAACATTTTGGCGACAAACTTCGTAATTTTGAATCTCGTCGAGAAATAAGGACAATACCTGAGCTGGTACTTTCCTTTCCTAATTCCACATCACACCAATGGGGGGAGGAGATTGGAGCTTCGACAGAGTTAACGCGCATCAGCTGACTAAACGACGGGTCTTTAGTGGTATCAGAACTCGAATCTTCGACTCGATGAAAACAATGTCAGCCGCGAGTTCGTGACCATGACCCCTCGGCTATCACAGCCACATCCAGATTCGACCTATCAAAAGCTGAATCTGAAAAAATTACTATAAAAACTACAAAAACAATAATATCTTCCACTCGCTGCATAAATTCGATAGATGTTAACTCGACTTTAACTCCTCCTACTGCTTCTGAAAGGAATCTTATATTTAAAAAGTAGATGTAATTCACACAAATTTTCAACACATTTGTAAACGAGTCAACTTAAAGAAGTGAACATGAACTCGCTGATAGAAATAAAATCAATAAAACAGAATGAAGTCATACTAAATGAAGCAATTAAAATAGGAGTGAGACAATTTGATACATTCCCACGTATAAGATTTTATTTCAATAAAATTAAAAGTTGGTTAAAAAAACAACATTCAAAGTCAACTCTTCAACTTTGCTTCAATGGTTAAACTAATGCAGTGTCTGGGAAATGATGTCATTTTATTTCTGGAGTTGCAACATTATGCGCTCAACGCTCCTATATAATGACGTTGGTCTTACTTGATTTCTTTACTTGTTTGATGCTTTAACCACAGCCAGCTTTAAGGAATTTTATGCCAAATAGAGTGAAAAAAATTTATTACCAAGCGTTTTTTCTGTGATTCGTCTTCTGCTGCACAGCTCTAAAACTAAAGAAATGTATTTTAAAAAATACATTTGATGTATGTATGATAATAACTATACATAACTTCGAGCAAATTGTTTGAGATAAATAGTGTTAAAACGTAACATAGAATTGAAATGCAAATGGCTTCTTAATAAAAGAACAGTGGCTATAAATCATGCATATTAATTTATCTTCTAACATCTAAAGTACCTCTCACAGCTTTATTGCTGGCATTTTCAAGATTTATCAAAAAATGAGGATTAATGTATTGTTTCAAAATTTCGCAATTTTTGTAAGCCAGTTCTTTAAATTACTGTATTGTTTCTAAATTTCGTTTCAAACTAGGATTTCAATATAAATTTAAAAAAGGATGTTCATGAAAGATTTAGAATTATTTTTCATCAAGAGCTGAGACACGAAGATCACTATCAAATTATTGAGTAATCGAGTCAATTTCGGTATTTTCTGTGCTGAATAAATTTCAGGGAATTTTAGAATTTTATTATTAGACACATTGTAAAAACCTCACAAATGTATCGTTTCTAACTAAAAATATGAGAAGTCATTGCTAGTGTGTGCTTGCACTGCTTATATCGTTATATATATTATTTAATTTAACAATACTCCTCATTAATTTTGTAAGAAATAAATCGATTTGCATCATATAAACACAATAATAGGAAAAGTATTAAGGATAAAAAAAATATACACTAACATATTCATATAAATTTGTATTTAAATCGTATCACACGCCTTATCATGCATTTGTGGTTGAGAAATCTGATTTTGTTACATAAAATATATGCTTTTGTGTTATGGAAATATTTACTTAATAAATGTTATAAATTAGAATGTAAGTCACATCATATATTCTCCTATACTAAATGCATCCTATTCTAATGATCTGATTGTTTTTAATAAATTGAATGAATGACATCATTTTGCGAAAATTTCTGTTTTCAAATTTTTCTCTTATATCAAAAAACAACATTTTTATTGAACCAAAAATTCTGCCACGAAAATAATTTTGTTGGAAGATAAATAACTTTTACTATTAATGGATTTTACAGCAAACCATTTATGATCGTTTAGCCAGCGCATGAAATTTCATCTAACAATAAGTCTATCCTTCTGTGAAAGCGATGGAACAAAACTGACACAAAATCTTAATACCACATGCTATATGAAACGGATCGCAAACACACCAATCATACGCCTACCCAGTTTTATGCCTACAAGCGCATTCAAAAGCTGCAACGTGCTTATCATTATGATATAAATTATTTTTGTGAGACGAATTATTTTTATGTTTGAGAAATATATATTACATTTAAATCTATCTCATTTGTCTCATGACATTTAAGACTTTTTCAGCGCACCTGCATTGTATTTTTATTAGGCTTTAAGTGGAGTATTAACTAACTAATGAAAAATAAAAATTATCGTTTGCTCGATTTGGATTAATGTAAAAAAAAACAATGTTAGAAAAATATGTTTAATAAAGTATGACTTTCATCCTAATTAACGTTTTAAAATGCTGAATCCATAATGAGTTACTTTGATTTATCTGACATAAGAAACCCGTTTAGTAAAGGAACAATATATTCGTAAGCTTATAATTATTTTGACCTTTTCCGAATGTTGAATTTACATGCTTTATGAAATATCTACGTAAAAGACTGTAAGAAACAATAGAAATAAAACTGGTATAGTCAAACTACGAGATAAAAGTAACCTTTTTTTTTTAAAATTCGTTATCATATCTTTTAAACCTTGCTGGAGATGGAAAGGAGGAAATGAAATGTCTTCCTTTTTGTTTCGTAAGCATGTGTTTCATATTTAAATCGTAAAGCTAATAAATCTATCCTCATCTTTTCACTTCAGGAAAAATGCAGCTTTTAAAAGATGATGTATATGAATACATAAATATATCTCCTTTTTTTCTGAAATTCAGGAGACTAAGTTAAAAACATTTAGTAAAAAATCCATGATTTTTTTAATTTAATTATATTACATAATAAGAAGGCAAAAAAAAAAACCAACAAGTAATGAAATTTATCAAATAAGTGATGCGATTGAATTCAGATATAATTTGAAGTTAATATTAAATAATACGCGAAAATCGCATAAAATATCGGTAAAAATGAAAAGGCATACATAAATAGATAGTTGAAAAATTGTCGTAATTCCTATTTAAATATTAAGAAAAAGGGATTAAATATGTATAAAGTTCAGGATTGCTGCTAAACATCCAATTTAATTTATGTAAAGTAATTTAAAATTATTTTCTGACAATTTAAAATTATTTTTCCACAAGTAATTTAAAGTTATTATTCCTCTTATACCATATGGTACAGCTTTCAGGTAATCAAATCTTTTTTTCTTAATAGGATTACCAACTCGTTCAAAATAACAATTGGACTTAAAAAAAAATTTCAAACATATTGAAGTTTATTTTTCTGATTATTCTTTTTTTTTTGAATTTTATATCAATAATTTTCTTTAAATTTTTTTGGTGCTAAAATGTAATTCATGTTAATCTTGGGGGGGGGGGGGGAAATCTCGACCTTAAAAATGTTCAAATTGATTCAGTGTTAAAATAAATGGCTTATTTTAAGGCAAAAATTTTAAATTCTAACGTATTTAGTAATACATAAAAAAGTATAGAAATCAATTTTTTATCAAACTTTAACATTTAATTAAATCTACAAATTTGATTAATAATGATGAAAAACTGTAACAGAATTTTAATTTTACGAGTATTTTGGTCTAACAAAAAAAAATTGTTTGGGAAATAATTTAGAATGAAAACCTATTTATGAATTCATGTTACATTGAGTATACATACCAGTATTAAAAACAGCAAAATTAATATTGTGATAATAAATGTATTATCTCAAAAGTGATAGATACTGTTGCAAAAAATCGTCCAGTAGGTGTACGGTGAAAACAGTATAACAAGGAGGATAGAGAATGATGCTTAATTCACAAATATTCAGGAAAGGACGAAACACAGGTAGCAGAACATGCACAAATTAATGACACAAATTGATCACAAATTACTAATAATAACAATAACAACACTTTCAACGACGTTCAGCTCATCCGCTTATTTCAGACAAATATCCAAAGTGATACCTTGCATTTCAAACACAGATTCCAAAGGAACTCCATCTCAGGATCTCTTCGTATTTATTGTTGTACACTGACATGTGTGACGTCAGATAAAGTTCCCAAATAATCCACAACTGCTCTCACAATAGAGATATCGGGAAAATTCGAGAAATTTCGGGAACTTAATATCATCACCAAATTCACCAAATTAGTCACCAAAGTGGCCATCAAGGTGGGGGGGGGGTTCATTTCTTAAACTGTATCGGTGTCCGAGGAAATTTCTGTAAATGTCTCCCTCTAACCTTGAGAACAACATTGCAGGTTCGTAACAATATATTTATCACTTTATAAAAATTTAAAAAATTTAAATACTTTCTTGTTGCTTTTATTTACTCTTTTCAACTTGGCATCGTTAGAGGTATTTTCTCGAGGATTTTCATGATTCAAAATTCAAGAAAAGATTGAAAACAAAAGCAATAGTCATATCACCACTCATGAATATTAAGAAACAGCAAAATAAAAGCATCACAATCATATAACCATTCAAGAGTGAAAACAAAAACATTACAAACATATAACCATCCATGAATATCAAGAAAAGAAGAAAAATAAAATTATTATAATGATAAAAACCATTAAATTCGCTTCAAAACTACATTACTTTCCTTTTGATCTGAGCATTACTCTGGAAATACGTGTAAGAAACAAATGTGATTTAGATACACTTGAGTAAGAAATTGTTGTCATTTTTTTACTCTAGGACAGGGATTGTCCAACCTTTTTAGAAAAGAGCCATATCGTAGCATTTTTACACTCTTCAAACCAAGTACTCGAAGATATTTACATGGACGATTTTACTTAAAGAACAAAAATAAAATAAAAAAATTTAAAAAAAAAAAACAGTTTAAACATTTTTTTTTTCATTAGCAAGTGATATTTTCCATATTATTTATATACATATGCTTACACAAGAGGAAATAAGTATTTCCATTTATTAATAAACATATTACAGAACTTATTAAATTTTGTACTATTACAATGAATGTAATTGTTTTTTAAAAAGTAATATTTCATCATACTGTAACTAAGAATTAGTACTTCCGATTAGTAAAGTTATTTGCAAAGGGGTCCTATATTAATAATTATCTTGCATTGCAATTTTACATACTTCATTTCCGAAAATATCTTTTCACACTGGTAAGTACTCCCAAATACAGATATAAATCCCCAACAAATGATTTTAATGTGCCGTATTTATCTTATGAATGATATTTATATAATTAGTTTTGATCAATTTATTTAAAAATCCTTCGTAACATACCTTCATTTTGCATGTCATTCACTTCCAACTGAAAGTCTGAGGGAAGCTACTCAATAGGGGAGCCAAATGAATTAAAACTCAAAAATGTCATTAGCACTTGCACCGAGATCCAAAAAATGCTGTTGCAATTTTTAGCGTTATATTTTTTTTCATACAAAAACAATATTAACAATTATGACGGATTAAAACAGACGATGGGCTTGATTCAGCACCAGGCCGTTGTTTGCCAGCCCCAGTTCTAGAGGGAAACTTAGTTCTATATGACTTCTTGTTGTTAATTATCCTAAACAGCTTTGAACCCAAGTTCAAATTTAAATAAAATCTGTTTCTTTAAACTGTATCAGCTTTTTCTCAGAGACATATGACCCTTTGTAAATACACATAATGTTTGATCCATTTCTCAGAAATATTTTTAAGAGTAACTAAGATTCCCTTTACTAACGTTAAAAAACAGACATCCAATCTTGAAACATATTTTCACATAAAAAGATATATCAATAGTAATATTAATAGATATCGAAAGCAGAGTCAATGATATACGTTTTTTAATCAAAGATATATCCCTTTTTACTCATAAGAAAAACATTGCTTTAACATAAGCCCTGATTATGGCTTCCCAATAGATAAAATGCATATTTAATGAGTTTTTATTTATTTATTTTTTATTTTGGGAATATTTTCAGTCTTTTTAAAACTTTTTAGAATATTGTTGGTCGTTTTAAACTGGCTTTTAGGATTTTAAGAAATATTACTCATCACCATTAACTGCCATCCAATTTTCTTTGTGACAGTCATTCGTTATTATTTATTTCAATATTGAAAAAATATATAATTTAACATTTATAACATTATAATTTGCACGTGAAAAGATTTTGAACCATTTACGTGGATCTATGGGACATTGTTTTAGCAATTTTTCAATTTACTGATTGCTTAATTATTAACGTCTCACTCAGAAGAAACACAGGGGTTATTGGCCTGTACCTCATAATTTTGAACTGTGTTCAATTGATGAGGAAGACTGGTGAGTGCTGGTATTCTATTATCCAAAATTTCCACACCATCCCAATGAGAGGTCAGATTTAACTTGCATCAGTCATGCTATATAAGTCTCTAGTGGCATCAGGATTCGACGGAAACAACGTCGGTCACAAGATCACTACCGAAACCACACGGCTACAGCGGCCAGTGTAAGTTTTCCCCTAATTACTATCCTAGTCCTGGTTTTAAAATACATTTTTTAGTTATTATTATTAATGTGTGTCTTTAAAATTTAGTTACAGTTAATAATTCCAAACGAATTTTAGTTTTACAGGAAATGAAAAATATTGTATAAAAAATGTATTAATTGCAATCGCAATGAATTTCTTATGGAAATATACTGCTATAGTGTATTTAGTAGAACCGAGTGGACACAATAGCTTAGTGGTCCTGGTCGCGAGCTTGTGGCCAGCGTTCTTTCGTCAAACCATGAGTTCAAGTCCTGATGCCAATAAATCCCCACTGAGAAAGTGAGGCATGTTAAATCTGTCGAGGATCCACGTCCTCCTATTAACGTGGTGTAGAAGTTAGAAGAGGGAGATATTAGCTCAGGTGTCGACCTCTTCATTTAAACGAAGTTCAAAATTACAAGATTCGTTTCCAGTAGCCCTTTCCGAGTGGGAGATTTACACCGACGGATCAAGGATCGGGTCTGAAAATATTTGCCGTGTGTGTCTTCCACCGGGGTATCCTAAATAGAGTTTACTTGCTTAAACTGGATTCTTATAATTCAGTTTTCCAGGCTGAGCTTTCGGCAATTAAATTTGCCGTATTGTGGGCCATCTCTTATAACTTCAAAGTTTCTATTTATTCCGACAGTTTATCATCAATATTGCTACTGCAGAGTACCAGAAATAAATCAGTCTTTATTAATATTACTAAAGAAAAATTTGTAACCTATTCTAATGTTGACAACCTATACTGTAGGTTCGATCTCCAATGGGGCTCAAACTCGCTTCAATTGCAAAACTCGTTGTCCCTAATGGTGAGGGAATGAATGTTCCTGCTCCTCTGTCTCATATATTAGTTAAGGTCTTAAAAAATAAGCTTCTCTCTTTCTGGCTCGGAATTCTGGTGGTCAACTTGTAATGCCGGGATTCGCTTTCAGTCCTATATTCCAATACCAAATTTGAATTTTTATTCGAATTCATATTTTATTCCTCGCTTCTTAATTGGTTATGGTCCCTTTGTCTGTTATTTAAATCATTTCCATATGAAAAATACAAATGTGTGTTCATGTGACTCTGTTGGAGGTGCTGATCACTACGTTTTCTCTTGCCCTTTTAATAAAGTTTTTATTTAAAATGTCCTGTTGTTGATACAAAATCTATTTGGCTGAAATCCATGTGTAAAAATCCTAATTTGTATTTCATGCTTAACTCCTGTGTTCTTACGGCTTGTAAAATTACCTAACAAATTTCATAATTGTTTCAATATTTGGTTGCATTTCTAAATTTTCAATTTTCCATGTTGTGTGCTATAACTGTATACTTTGCATATATGTGTATATTTCTGTCTAATGCTTCATTTTTGAGTTTTTGAATTTTTATTTTTGTGCGTTCGATTTGAACTAAAGTTGTCGCCTCCAGACTGGCTGCCGTTGTGAGTCGTAGTATCAGCATCCGTTATTATCAGAATATCGTGACATCAAGGGAATATAGATTGATATGCATTTCAAAAAAAAGAAAAAGAGATAGGAAAAATAAAAAGTGAAAAATTAGAAGCATTAGAACTATAACGTCACATTCTGTAAATAAATTATTAGCTTTTGTTTACTTTTGATTTTCGGAATTTGTTTGATCTTTTATTCTTTATTCCAATAGGAACTGTTATTTTTACCCTTCATTGTTGTAAAACAAATATAAAAAAAATTCTTTTTGCAAATAAATGATGAGTGCGGGGGTGATTGCCGGCTTGTAACTCTGAACCTTTTGGGTGAGCTCGGTCCCTTGGGTATTCTGCCAGTAGCCTTTGTATTGCTTCTAAATGTTTCGTAAATAAAACAATCAATAATTCAGTATGATCTGTTGCAATTAATACCGTATTCTGTAGAATCGAAAAATCTTTCAAATTAATATTAATCGCAGAGCGTTTTTTATACGAAAAAGAGCTTCTAGTAAGATTATCCAATTCACAAGAACCGGACGAGGACAGTCTTAATGTTTCACTTACTACGAGAGGTACATTCAGTACCGCTCGCAGTAAATTCAGAACTTTAACAATGTAACATTTGCTGCCTTTCTGGTCTCAGCTATTAGAAACCATCCGAAAAGAAAACAGAACACGCAAAGTTTAAGAATTGTAGGCTCTATTTAACCATTCGGTCGATCTTTTTTGAACAAAGAAAAGGTCTGCAACTTCTTTGAACCAGCGCAGAGCTATTCTGGGCACCTTTGGAGAGCCCCTCGGTTCGGGTGATCAGCCATGCGTGCCCCTAACTCATTATGGACTGGTTTCCGTTCATTTCCATGGCAACAATGCCATTCTGGGTGTTTTTTCCGCCAGCATCTGAAAAAAAGGACAATATCTAAAACTCTTCTTATTATGTTAAGCTTGTCAGATCACACTGAGGATGATTAGATGAAAAGAATGGAAATTCAGCAGAGAATAGATGTATGTAAGAAGTTGAAGGCTACCGAATTGAACACTCACTGATTCTGATTGTACTCAACAAGTGTTTGCGCGGCAAAAAATGAAAGTCTTATGAAAGGTAATCGAATAAAAAAATAAAATGGAGACTGTTCGTAACAAACTAAAGATGTGAAAGAGCTTATAAAATAATTTTATCAACTGTGAAAAATAGAAAAACTTATAAATGTGTGCTCTTTGAAAATTTTAATTTTTTTAAAAAATATACACACACATGAGTATGTGCGCGCTAATTCTTCATTTTGCACGATATTTAACTTACACGGTCAAACTTTCACACGATTTTTAATTTAAAACATCAAGCAATATTTGTGACTTTGGACTATTCGGGATTTTCTCTTCACTAAACTCGGGGACTTTATATCAATTCTCATATTGCGAAAAATTGCAGTTTCTTCCCAACCAAAATGAAAACGTGAATAGGTAAACTAAATGAAGACAGAAGTGAAATGATTTAAAGTTAATGATATATAAATGAAATAGAATTAATAGAAAAATGAGGGGAGATGGAAGATAACGGCTTTCTAACAGTGCATTGTTATTTGGATCGAAACTCTTCTATCAGTTTTGTGGACAGAAATGGATTTTATATTAGAAGTATGACGATAAGAATCAGCTGTTTATGAATTGATTGAAGTATACAAGGGAAGTGGTAATCTAAAAAAATGTTAGTTGATCCTGAGTTAGAATTTATAAGTTAGTGGGAATTCGATAGAGAGCGACATTAGTTATTCTAGTGATAATAAACTGTTTTGTTTAGTTCTTACGCATCTTCAGTTGGAGTTTATTGCTTAATATCTGTTATAAAGATAGGGCTCAAAAGCAATGTAATGAAGGACATTTGTTACAAATTTATTTGAATATGATTATTTTGCATTATACCAATAACAAATTAAATGAGTATCGTAGAACTGTGATACTTGCATATATAGGAAATCTCTGCCTCCGTTGTCATTGATTTCATACTGTCCAAGAATAAATAACTATAATTGAAAAAAGAAAAAATTTAACCATCATCTCATTTAGTGAAGTAGTACATATGAAAAAATTGTTGAATTTATATTAGTGGTGTGATATCTACACGACTAATGAAAAGAAAAATTCTGACTCTTAAAGACTCTGAAGAAGGGTAAAGAGATTGATTTTTATTTCTGTTTCTTAGGTTGAAGTTGTTATGATGGTTATTTATATTTGAATACTTTTACTATGCGTTTCATTTGTAATTAACAGTGTAAATTTGTATTTATGTTTTTTATATTTAACATTATTGATTTGCGTTTATGTTTTACAGCTTTTTGTATTCAATATTATTGTTTTGTGTTTACATTTTAAATTTCTAAAAAAAATTGCAAAGGTATAAGCATCAAACTGTCTCTAAATATAATGAGCCAATAGCCTTTAATCCATGTAATCTTATCTCATTTTACACCGTTTCAGTGAACACTATTTTTCGAACATCATATCAACTATATAAATATCAAAGATAGGATATATATATATTACTAATACAAAACTTTCAATTAAATTTTAGCTTGATTTTTAAATTGAATCAACGGAAAACTTCATATTTCATTATTCTTGTATAATACAATTCATTTAAGGAAAACTTGAACTTCCAGGAAAGAATATAATGAACTACTGTTACTTGAAATCATCGAATGTTTATTTACGACATTCATATCTATGACACATTTAAAATTACGTAATATAATTAGACGACAGACTCAAGGGTCGGTAATAAACTAGAGCGATTATGATGTTATGAATGAGTATTTTGTGCTCCTGTTGAGTCTCAAAATTTATCATAAGAAATACCGTATTATCACAAACATTATTTTATCATCAAATACTTCGGAGATTAAACATTCTAATGACAGATTTTCTCTGATACCGTTGCTAGAAATTTATCATAGAATCATATTCAACAAAACCCTGATTGTGTTCATTTAAGGCAACACGTGACTCTGACACAAGCACGAGTAGATAAAACTAAGAAAAGAAGTTTTATTGAAAGAAATATTATAAGCACTCAACTATAATTACCAAAGAAAACTAATCGATCGAATTATTTTTCCATCATCTAATGTCTTTTATATGTTGAAGCACTTAGTGCTTTTCAAATTCTCTTTCCACGTTCCTATTGATTACATTTGTTTTCTTAAAGTGAATTTTTATGCATTCAAAAGGTTCTTCGCGATTCGAATTTCAATTGAAAGTCACACAGAAGCATTTTAAAATTAATTTTTTTATCAACTAATAAATGTGTGGCTTAGCCAATGGAACAGAACATAACAAATATTATTCTAACAATATCGCTGCTTAGTTTTTAAAATTTCTATTAAGCATAATTATTGATAACGAACCCAAGCATTCGCTAATGAATGATTATTATCCTTGTTGAATCACCATTACCTTGCCAATAAAGCAGAAATAATTTTGAGAATATAATAAAATAACATCTATATCGCGTCATTAGTTTTGCCTTGCTTGTGTAGTATACCTTACATTCAATATTCCCTTTTAGAGAAAAGAGCGATAAGTTAACTTATATAACGCTTATTAATTTATGCAGTTATATGTATCTTTTAAGTTATTGTTCGAAAAAAAAAATTAATTAAAAAAAACTAATTTTTTTTATTTATGGCTATACTTATCAATTTAAGCTTTTTCATTCAGTATATTTCATAGGAACCAGGTGGTAAGTAAAAATAAACGAAAATTTGATGATGATCATTTATATTTCCAAGGAAAATAAGGAGTATTTTTTGCTGCCACATAAAAGATAAAATAACTTTTTTGAAATAATTATGTTAGTGTATCAAAACAATATAACAGGAACTCTGAACAACAAAAACTATAACACAAATCATAAGGAACAGTACTTCTGCTACTCCCGAAGGTAAGTGAAAAAGAGAAAAACTACTACCACAAATACCACATAGCTAAACAAAGTACAGTCTGCGTGGTCTTCTCTTATTAGAATTTGGCCCATGGCTAGAAAGGATTTGCTTGTTTTAGACTTATGATATTGCGGATATTGCATTTGGTTACACGATACACGGATCCATCAAAGAAACTCCAAAACTCGACTTGCATCCAAGTCAATCTTGATCTTGTTGAGGAGAGATTGCTGAAAAACCAAGACTCGGCGCTGTTCCTGAGATCCTGAAATTATGTTCCCCTGATCTCCATGTACCAAATATTTTTATATGGGAACATTTTAAAATTTGTATTTTCACTAATTATCATAAAACAATTTCTCAACTCACGACAAAATTTTTGTAAAGATATCCAATTGATAGAGAAAATATCTATCTATCTATCAATCTATCTATCTATCTATCTATCTATCTATCTATCTATCTATCTATCTATCTATCTATATATATATATATATATATATATATATATATATATATATATATAT
>BMAW01098781.1:415760-428760 GCA_019974015.1 Nephila pilipes | reverse complement strand
TATATATATATATATATATATATATATATATATATATATATATATATGTATGTATATATATATGAGGGGTATAATGATCTCGTATAAAACTAATTTAATTTTCTAAATTTGTCTCTTCTCTCTAATGCAGATGTAAAGAGTTCATTTCTATTATCTGATCCAAATCCAAAGAATCTTTTAAATATTTTAGATCATGCACTCATAAAATCTATCGAATCAGCTTGCACACAGCCATAAATCTGTCGGAAATTATCCCTGTTAGACTAATAGACGTCATAAATATCCCTCATTATCCTTTCATCTTCTACCATGTGAGTTATCACATAATCAGGAGATATCCCTACAATAAAATCTATCTCAAGGTAAAATTCTTTCTCTTCCGTTGTAAGCGAGACGGTGGAGCTGAGTCTCTTGCCCGGTCTCCTGCAAAATATGTGTACTTATTGCCTCTCTCTCTCAGAGAAATGAATGAATAATCTTAACTGAAAAACAGAATGTTCATTTCAAACGTGCATTCAAAAAGTTTTATGAATGTTGGAACAAATATTTAAATCCCATTTATATATATATATTTATATATATATATATATATATATGGGATGCGCTAATGTGCAAAAATTCAAGAAGTCGAAAAATTAGTACATCAACGGAACGAAGGGCAGAACTGAATGAAAGACCAATTAGGATATTAACAAGGGTGAGGTATGGTAGCACTTGCATAGATATGCAACTAAACGTAATGCGGGGGTTTCGGAGCCGGATAAACAACACTGATGGTGTAAGGTCAGCATTTCTTGGCAAGCGATTGCATGGCATATATCAGTTTTTACGAGTTGCTGCCTCAGTGTGAAATATCGAACAATCAATCTTTTAGATGACATTGGATGATTTTACATGAAGTCGAATTATTTGAAAGAAACAGGAAAGTCGAAGTTTGACAAGTGTGGCTGCGGAGCTGCTCACAGCATCGTTTCAGGACTTTGGAAAGAATATCAAACTACAAGAACAGCTGTCCGATGGTACAGCAGTGGTCGTCCACGAACTACCATGGTAGTGGATGACCATTTTATTTCCCTATAGGCCAGAAGGAACAGGCGGCAGACAGAGGGGAGAAATTACTAGACGCACGACACAGGCGATTGGACGACCGAGATCACATTTTATCGTGCTCAAGAGGCTACACAGTGGTGGTCTATTTTCGCGTTGACTTGTTCGGTGTGTACCTTTAACGCCTGCTCCTCAGCGAATGCGTTTTCTGTATTACTCAGAACACCAGAATAGGACAAATGATCATTGGGGTCGAGCAATCTGTACGAATGAGAGCAGGTTAGTCTGAGCAGCGATTTTGGATTCATACACATATCAAGGGAGAAGGGAACCAGCAATAATCCCTCCAGCATCATCGAAAGAGGCCGGTTTGGAGGCCACAGTGCTCTTGTTTGGGGAGGTATCATGCTTGGTTGACGTACCGATCTTCACATCTTGGAAGGAGGTTCAGTCACCGGAGCGCGGTATTGTAATGAGATTCTCCTTCCGTACATACGTCTTTTTAGAGGCCCTATGGGTCGGCAGTTCCTTATTATAGATGGCAATATGATAAGGAACTGCTTACACATACTCATGGCACAGTAGCTATCAAACAGCAGTTGGACAGTGAGGATAATGAACATATGAATTGGCCAGTAGGGCCTTCGGATCTAAATCAATTCCAGCATGTATACGACTTTCTAAGGAGACGCTTGGTAACTCGTAGCGTACCGACAGTAACGAAACCAGAGCTCCGATTTCGGTACAAGACGAATGGGTTGCAATGCCTCAAAACTCATTGACAGTCCATACTCAGCATGGCCAGATGATGCGAAATCTGCATAACAGTCAGGGAAGATCTTATTTCCTACTAAAATTTGGGTGTTTCTAGTTAAACATCTGTCATATATATCCGATGAACGGCCTTCCGGTGACACCGGCTTTCAGTTCCATTGTGCTCTAAGTTACTTTTTCAATAAAATTCCTTTTAATGCTTTTAATTTCTTTTTTGGTAAGTTTTGCTTACAATTCTCATATTCTTACGTCTTGGGAATTTATGGTATTATTTATGTTGATTTGGAAAGCTTTTACCCAATGTTATATTGAAAGGGGAAAAAACATCTTTTCCTTAATTTTAGAATATATTTATTCTCTCTCTCTCTCTCTCTCTCTCTCTCTCTCTCTCTCTATATATATATATATATATATATATATATATATATATATATATATATATATATAGCTTGTTAGGATAATTAGCTATTTATGTATTAATCAATATCAATGCAATCACATCCTATATTGAATATTATACTGTAAATTGACTTGTGTATGACAACGGTGGTCATTCCGCGGCTCTCGCTGGAGAATGGAGTTGCCCACCGTAAATAAAATATATGTATAAAACATGGTGAACTAACAGTATTCTATGTGTTTTAGTCTTGTCTAACACATTTCGACTTTTAGTAATCTTAAGATGATCAATGTGTCCAAAAGTAATTATTTTATTTTATTTCTTGTTAATTCAGAAACACAATAATTTTATTCAAAAACAATTAATTTCTCTCCCTCTCCATATATATATATGTGTGTGTGTGTGCATTGATGACAGTAGTATTGATGACTGTGTGTGTGTGTGGTAAAGCTGACGTATTGTGTGTGTGTGTGTGTGTGTGTGTGTATGTGTGTGTGTGTGTGTGTGTGTGTGTGTGTGTGTATTTGTGTGTGTGTGTATATGTATATATATATATATATATATATAATGCTTTAATACAAAGGGGAAGGTTAAATTTTCCATTTAACCTTTACCTAGATTTAACCTAACTCGGTGCTCAATGAGGAATTGCTTTTTGACTTGCTGAGTTCCATATTTTCATTTATTTTTTTCATTTTTTACATTTTCTTTCAGTTTTTGTCTTTTTAATTGTTATTTCATAAATTTTCAGTATATATATATATATATATGCTATATAAAAAACAATTAGTTATATTCCATCTTATTAGTTTATATATATATATATATATATATCAGATTACCAAAGTTTGTTTAGTAGTTGGCAGTTCGCATGGGTCCTGTTAAAGGCAGATCGATTGTCAAAAGAATATCGATCTTTTATTTTTAATGGAATTTAGAGTGTTAAAAGTACAGAGCATTTTACTGCACCGGCATTATGAGTACATAGGAGTTCAGATTAAATCCTAGGCTCTGTTTTTCTATGTTATGTATATGTATATATATATATATATATATATATATATATATATATCTGCATATATATATATATGTAAAACCTCCGTATGCCTATCTGCCTCTCCTCAAAATTTTCCATTGCCGCTTCCAGTACTCAGCCAGTGGTTCGGTTGAGAGCTTGTGGGCAAGGAATTTTAGTTTTTTAGTTCGAAGATACTCGGTCTGGCAGCCAAGCTGAGTGGAACATCATGTAAGTATTTCTTATGGAGGTGCTTTGTTAAAAATATCGTGTTTGTTCTCTACTTTTGGTTAGGAACTACAAGTTCTGCACCCCACATTGAATCTGAAATTGTATATTTGGTTTTATTCTGTTGTCTCAAAATCTGTACCATGGCTTCTAGTTAAGAACAGAAGAGTGTTTTAGAGAATAATAAAGTAGACTTTCTCCTTAAAAAATTATAGAGATTTTTAATGTATCGTTTTCAGTGTATTGGTCTTGAATATAAAAATATTTTTTCTGCTTGCTACCTGGATTTATTAAATTTTTTTAAGTGTCAGTGAAAAGAACGGATATCTAAAACTGGTATATTGTGCAGGGAATTTTTTCAGAGACTATCTAATAGAAGGACAGAAATTTTTCTATAGCTGAAATAGCTTTCACAAATTCAAAGGCCGTATCAACACTTAGCTTGTGAGGATGGTGGTTATTTAGGAATTAAATAAATGAAATTTTTTGTGTAATTGTATTACATATTAATCCTTATATTGCAAGAATTGATTAGCATATTATAGCTATAATAATAACAGTTATTTAGATTAGTTAATAACACAAATGAAACTACCCTCAGTAAAGTTAGGTCAACTATTTCAAACTCTACATGACCAAGGTGTTTTTACATCTGGTCGATCTTGAGGAAGGTAAAAGAATAGAAAGAACTGTTACAAGAAGACATCAGTGAATTTCAGAGTAAAGACTACTCTTCAAGCAGAAGATATTAACTTATACAAATTACTAACTTTATATACGTTGTATTTTTCAATATGAGAAAATATTTATTTCAAGGAATAAAATGCATCGATACATTTTACATATATTTCATTTTAGTAAGATTCTGAATTAATTATTGAACTATTATAATTTTCCCAAACATATAAAGTGTTAAATTGTTAAATATATACATAACGAAGATTTACGTTTATCTGTATATCTATAACAATTTATCCTCAAAATTCTCACGATTATAAAATTAACAGTTATTCCAGATTAGTTAAGAGTAAAAGGTAGTAAGTATTTAGTTGCAGAACCCCAGATAATTTTGAATGTTATATAAAAAAACCAAGAAATACCACTAAGGATTGATAAAGATGTTCGCTTTTTTTTTGTTAATTCACGGACATCCACCTTCCGTACGTTTTCACTGCTGCCTTCTCGCCAGAAGATGTGCAGCTTACCACATGACTGACCAGTGGCAATACGTTCACGGAAATTCAGATAAGAAAGAAAAGTAGTTTTGATTCAGCCTGTCATTTCAGAAGGAGATAAATAATAAAAAAAGAAAGTATATCAACGCTTAAGAACTGAGGAAACAGATTGAATGCAATGTCTGTGTGCAAAACAAAATCGAATAATTCAAAGAACTTAGAATCGGGCTTTATCAAAATGGAAGGATAAAATATCTCTGGCTCTTAAGAAATGCAGTCAAAAGCAGCTTAACATATTAAGATTCCATTATACATATACTAGTAAATAAGAAATTATGATAAAGGGATTGTAAAAGAAATTTTAAAGGAAGTATTCAAATTAATGTGCTGGTGTTAAAAAAGTAAAAGAACAATAGTATTTAACAATGTTAATTTGTTTTGCTTGGTATTCATAGATTTCCTTTTAAAATTGGCATATTGTCATGTGTGCGTATGTTAGTAGTAGTAGTTTAAATTCACATAAATTCAATTTCAGGTTGTATAATCCTATTTATTGAAACTGGGAGATGTTTTTTAAAATTAATAACGTTTTACTTCTATTGAAGATTATTACATACCTAAAATCCTTCTGCAGTATCAATATATCTAAGTGAGAATTACATGGACATCACACACTTGATCAAAAGCAAAAGCGGACAATATCTCTCTGTCAATGGAAACTCTGTCATTTTTACTGATTTGAATGTTCTAGAAATATCTTGAGTATCATATGACTGAACAATGTGTATTTGATTAGTTAAATCCCAAATCTTTTCTCATCAACGCACATGAGTATTTACTTCAAATCGATACCTCTATTTAATTTGAATTTCACTCTAGACGGTTATTTGATAATAAAGATGGATTGTTGCAATACTCAGCAGTGGCTTAGAACCAAAAATAAGATTAAAATTCTCTGGGTGCAATTGCATTATTCAAATCATTACATTTCCCTCCTTCTCCTATAAAAGAAAATGCATTCAGTAAGGTCCTCAAGAATTACTTCTGGTGAAATACAATACAAATTTTACAACATTACTTCAAATACTACATTTTATAACCATTTTTTTTCAGTATTCCTAAACTGAGTATCATATTTTATTTTAATTTTATGCTCAAGAAAATTTGTAAGACACCAAATAAATGTATTCTCTTAAAATTAAATTGACTACGAGGAAAATATATAAAATATTGAATTTTTTTTTTTTTCCCCATACTTTACTATAATGGTGATAAAAGGAGATTCAAAAGGAATTAAAATCAAACTAAACTATATTTTTTTGAGTATTTAGAAATTTTGACAGTAGGTTCTTTTCACTTCTCATTGAACATTTTCTCCTCCCACATATTTAGATTCTCATACGTTTAAGGTAGTATATTGAGCAGATTTTCAAATTCTGATTTATATAAAACTGAAGATCAGGCTGTATGTTTTGAATTCAGAGTCCCTCATAGTTGCTGGGCAGAAATAAAACTTGTCACTAATGTCATGAAACCTACAAAAAATGCCCACATGATTAGCCAGTGATTTTTTGTGCTCATTTTATGAATGCAGATTTGGCACATTGATTTTTGATTATGCGGTGTATAAATCCTCCTTTATACCTACTATTTCAGTTGTTAAACAGAGGCCGTGTGCGTATTCTCCAGATCTGCTGATGACTATTCACAATAAATGTCATTTCTATTTCCAGAAACTTTATTAAACTGAGAAAGAGACGGCTTTTAATTGCAAGAATTATTTTTTTGTGCAAAATTCAAGAACTCTGTGCTTTCTCTCAAATAAAATTCTCAGAGCAAAATTCTGGCATTATCCCAGATGGTTAGTTTAAAGTGAAGGGAGAATATAACGTGATGAAATTGCTTTAGATAGCATGGAAATTCTTAGGCAATATCCTATCAGGACCGTATGTATATTTTACATGTATTCAATTAACAATATTAAACAGTACAAGATAAAAGGCAGCAAACAGTTTTAAAACATTTAAATGCCAAACAACACCAATAATTAGCCTTTAACACACTAGTTTTGTTTGACAATCTTCCAGAACAAAACAGATTTATTATTCATCAAGAACAATTCATGAGCAATCAATCATTTCCCTAAATCTGAACCGTTATCCTTATTTAAAACAAGGGAAATTATTTTGCAGGTGTACCAAACTGTGTATGTTCAGACATCCTTGTCAATATTCATCATTTTATAAAAGCGCAAAAAATGTAAAGAATCATGTTTTAATCAAATTCAATCCTAATATTCTTCACAGTTAATTAAGTTTTTTTCAGGTTATAAATAAATGAAAATTTATCCCAGAACAGGAAAAATATTTAAAACGTTCTGGAAACTGCCGGACTTCCCTCTTGTTGTTAATCTCTGCTCGATCTACAAACGCATCATAAGTGCAAGAACGATGCAAAAGGACATTACGCCTGCAGGAAGACGATTGATTAGGTCAAGGAGCCTTGGACTCAGGAATTCAAGGGTAACAGAGGACCGTGACGTGTCCTG
The DNA here is from genome assembly GCA_019974015.1 of Nephila pilipes. Classification (NCBI taxonomy): domain Eukaryota; kingdom Metazoa; phylum Arthropoda; class Arachnida; order Araneae; family Nephilidae; genus Nephila; species Nephila pilipes. The sequence goes on along the minus strand of BMAW01098781.1, from coordinate 421,573 downwards.
CATATTTACCCACTGCTCCCTGAAACAAAGAGAACTGAAAGGAAGGAAAAAAGAAGCAGTTATCACATGCATAATGCGTCTGTGGAACTTATTTCTTAGATGTTATGATTTTTTTAAATAACCGCCGGAACACAAAAGGTAGTAATAATATATAGATTATTAGGTTCCAAGATTGAAGTTTATTTTGCTCTTTAGGCATAGGAAAAGTTGAAGAACACATTCTTAATGCATACTTGTTTTAAGTGTTAAAAGAAATATAAAAGTCAATTTCTTTTTTTATTTAATCTAATACTCAATTCTTAGCATATTTTTCAAAAGAAGATGAATTCAGTAATAAAATTGTCAAATGTAATGGAGGTAAGATTAGTGTGACACAAAGAAATTTATAGATATAGCAGAGTGATAGACAAAAAAAAACAACAAGATATTATAATCCTTATTAAATTGAGTCTCTTAACATTCATAATCAATTCATTAGTTTTATAATCTTAAACTAGATTAACGGTGGATTTGAGTTTAAAAGTTAACTTATTGTTATATAAGGAGTTGGTACATACTATGGTATATAGTATAGCAGTATATACTTATTCAGTTTTGTGAGAAGATTCAAAATAATATTATTAGAAACCTTCAAATTTTGGCATGTTATAGGAAGGAGATATACTCACATATGCAAAATGTATTGAACTAAAACAGAGCAGCAGAATCAATAATATTTTAATTCACACAAAGTTTAGCTTCAGAACTCAGATTTCAAGATCATAAAGATTGAGCACAAACCCTATAAAGTTATGATTTTACTACCATTTTTTTTTTTAATAATGACTCAGTATAATGATGCTTGTTCTTCGGAATATAACTAATATTTGGATTTTCTGGGGAAATTGAGGTATTTAGGTGTGAAAAGATCTAGAAGCTTTAAGTAGGAATTCAATCAGAGCATTCATTCACCACACCAGAATTTTGCACGATGTCAACCTAGAAAAGCTCAACGCAGTCCTATTTGGGTCAAAATTATTTAGAAATATATATAAACATTTGAGAGTACAGAGTAAAACCAGGAAGGAGAGAAAAAATGGGCCTTCTAGGCGACCAATAGAGAGCACATCATTCCTATGTGTTAAGAAAAACTCTGAAAGTGAACACAGCTATAGAAATAAACTAAATCTTCTTTGCAGTTGAAGATGTGTTCTGTAAAAACGATTCAGAGTACTCCGAAAGAAACGATTATAATAATGGCCACCTAGCTAGAAGGAGATCCTTCAGTTTCCGGCAGATCGAAAAGGTTTGCATTTTGCTAAAATTCTTCCGAGCTTCAATATTTTTGGAATAGAATTAACATTCAATTGATGAAATTAAATTCAAATTATTTTTAAAGTGTTCTGATAGTTGATATGTTTATTAGGAATCCACAATGCTTTGAACTGCACTTTCGCGTTATCGGCCTCCACCTGGGCCAAGGATTGTTGGTTTCTCGTATGGGTTTGTATTTCTGCAAAAGAAAAAAGAGCATTAAGAAATATCAAAATATTTTGATGCATGGAATTGTGAGTCAAGGTCGTTCTAAGACTATTGAAGAATAATTTAAACGATGTTTTAAAATTATTCCTTCGAAATAATAAGATAGGAAATCACTGTTTGTTTCAAAAGATAATGAACTTGAAACATACAATAAAACTATTGGATATGGTGCTGACAGAAGAATTTTTTTTTTTTTTTGAAGTCGACTAGCTATAGACCAAATAAATCTTCGTCGTTTTAGTAACAGAACACTTACAGTTTTTTTCAATTAAAAAATCAGTTTCAAAAGCATACAATTAAACAAGAGTGCAGTCTAAATATAAAAGAGAAAATGAACTGAAACTAACATCCAGATTGGTGCAGTATCAAATCTTTTCAAATCAAAGGCTCATCCATTTGGAAAGTGTTCTAGAGATGAAAGGATCTTCACAAGTAGAATAATTTATTAAATGACATTTTGAAACTTCAAATAATTAATAACGATTCAACATATTGATTGCACAGAAACTTGAGATCTGCAACAAGCATGTGAGAGGAAATAGTGAGATTAATATTATTCGTTCTTGTTTATGATCAATGCATTTTTTATAATTTGTATTTTGTTATTAGAGATATTCCTTAGAATGAAACGTTTAATAATGTTGTTTTTTTACTCCTTTGGAAGGAGGAAATGAAGTGGTTATATATTCTTGTTTGAGACCACTGCAAGAGTACAGATCAACATCTATAGGATTCTAGAATGCTTCAGAACTCCGCAGGCGATTTATTTTTTATCATTAACGTTTTAGCTGATTTTATATTTGAGTTTAAAAACTGTTGTATAAAGATATAAGACAAGGAATATTATCTGCTTGCTTTAGGCTTATTTTACAGCCAATTTTAAAGTCTTTGCATGTTGTCTATTATCAATTTATTACTTTCTATTCTTTAAAGATTCTCATTCAATGGAGATTTTTCGATATTTTTGAAATCAAATCTTAGAATGTTTTATTATTTATAGTTACATTTAGAATTCAAAGATATGTTAAAATTGAAACTTATAATTTTATGATGATTGCTTTTGTGTATTATTTATTCTTTTCATTCATATTAGGTTAATGCATAAGGAGATTTGTGAAGGCTTTGTTATTTCAGTCATTTGGCATGGTTATGCCGGGACTTAATGGTTACATTATTGAAGTTTTTTGTTTTAAATCCTTTTATTAAGCACTTTCTAAACTGCCTTAATTTATTTTGTGGTTTGACTAAAGAAATGTGACTGTTGCTGCTTCTGGAAAATTACGCATGCGCCAAACGACCTAGCTGTTTTAATTATAGAGGCCTTCCCTTTCAAATTACAGTTGCCTCTCGTTTCATATGAAACAATATACATTAGCATTAAAGGAAGAAAATTCTCCGGAATATCGCGTGAGCGGCAGAACTATTTGTGAGATTCGACACTTGGAAAAAAAAGAAGCTACTGAAACCCTATAATTTATTGAAGAGACATATAGTAATGGATGTTCATCTTTATGCTTGTGTTTTGAGTGGCTTGTTTTTTTTCAGATGGATGAGAAGGCATTGAAAGATTATTCACTTGAGAATCGCCCTCCTGGATGACAATACTGGAAAATAGGTAATCTAGTTCGTTCTGAATATCGTTTAAGTATTGTGCGATTGCCGGAACAATAATAAATGATAAAGTATCAATGCTGCAATCTTCCACTAAGATGTGCATACAGCTCCATTCCCTGCACATTGTTGTCAGTTTCTATGTGTTACAGCATCAGTGTTGGGCATATTCGCCGGATCATGAACCATGCAGTTTCTATCTGTTTCTTCTTAAGTTGGAAATCTGCATTTTAAAAAAACAGATTTAAGTCTGTTGAAGCTGTAAAGAAAGCGGCATACGTCCATGAAGCAGCTGACAGACGAGACTTCCAGAGAAAGCGCTGTTCCGAACAATGGAGGATTCGTTTAGATTCTTGGTTGAAAGAAGAGTTATTATTAAAGGATAATCAGGTTGGTAATCCATGGAAGTGTTTTCACGGCGATGGAATATAATTGTTTAATATATATATATTAATGTGTGTGTGTGTGTAGTATTGTGTATTATTAAATGACAATGTGTGTGTGTTATTATTATTATTATTGAAACAGTGTGTGTGTGTGTGTGTATTATTGACTGTGTATTATTGTGTGTGTGTCACCTTTACTGCACACTTTTACCTGCCTGCATTATTATTGCATATATATATATATATATATATATATATATAGCACTCTTACTATCTACCCACGGTCAAATCGTTATTATTATTCATTAGCGTGGCCAGTAACACACAAAATTTTGGAGTTCAGTGTTTAAAGGTTTCTTAACTTTTTTTTGCTCTTAGATCTTTAGGCATGCCAATTAATATGTCATTGAAAAGGATACGTGATGTTACATTATACATGAAATAGGATACGACACTATCTTTTGGATTAGGTTCTTATATCCATATTAAATGGACTTCAACCTTTTTTTACCAGAAGCTTGGTTTGTTGTTTTAGTATCAATTTTTTAAATTTTATCAAAGAATAGTGCAATAGAAGAAAATTTGCAGCTTTCTAAGTTAACAATTGGGATGGTAAATTTCTTTTTTTGTTCTATTCATAATCTCTTCTGGTTACATTATATATATATATATATATATATATATATATATATATATATATATATATATATATACACTCAAGTTTTGGGTATTTACTGAAAATAACCGGATATGGATACAATTTTTTTAGAAAGGTGCTTGATCACTTAGTGCATAATGTTGTACATTGCGCTATTAATAATTCTTTGCTTTCAGGAGACATAAGTTGGAAACAGCCGTAGTGTGGAAAATAGAGTTCAATCTAACAATTTTACAATGACCTTTGAAGGTGAAAAAAAAATGCCATGAGAAAGGTTTGAAAGGCTCTGGATGATGACCACGCAGGAAAATTTCCAAGAATAATAAATAAAAGAATTAAAGTTTCTCTCTTATCTAAAATTAAGTTCATTAAAGTTTACGATGCCCCGGAATAGCTAAAAGTACGATAATCTGCTGTTTTATAGTATTACTAAAATCATTACTAAATTTTAAACTTGTCCATTTAAACTTTAAATTATCCACAGTCTAATTTATTGCTTTTAGTGACATAAGATAATTAGTATTTGATAATTCACATTATAGTGAAATATGAACATCCCATAGTATATTTCCCGAAGTCATTCCTGAATAGCGCAATATTTCTTTCAAAATGTGACAAATTAATTCATTCATTTTTAAAAATAAAATTTTACAAACCATTAGTTGATCAGATTTCATAAAACAAGTGTAAATATAATTTTCTTTAAAGAACAAGCAGTTGAGAATTTTATCGTTCATTTTCTCATCTAAGATTTCTTTTACAAATTTTTTTCAAGAATTTTGAAATCTCGACAAATTTTTCAATTATCTTTCTAAAATGAATAAAAGGAGGAGAAAAGGGAAATACACGGCTCGCAATCCTCTTATAGTGATATATTTTCTATTTTGTTGTTTGAAAAGAAAGTATTATAAAATGCATATTTGTATTTTTAGATAAAATAACCATCAGTTTGACGAGAACTTATAAAGAAAAGTAGAAGTCAGAAAAAGCGCATTAGTTATCTTTAACGCATTTCCTAACATGAGTTGAATAATTGCTTGTATCAGAACAATTTTAAAAAATGGCAATATAACTTGATAGCACCAAATGGGAATAAAATTCTTCCGTTTAAAAAATATAGTAAATAAATAATCTTTAAACGGGTTTTATAAGATGTTAAAAACATTTCAACACCAGAATAAAATATTGTTTTGAAAGCGAAATGGAAACACAAATTCTTATCTAGTAAATCATTCAAACTGAAGATTCAAAAGGAATCCAGTCTCAATCATACAAACCAATACTATTTTGATAAACAGCTCCATTTTTTACAGGAAGTCCTATGTTTAGCCTCTAAGACGTCCTTCCTGCAATGGTGAAAGGCAGATTTTTTCCATTGTACTGTTTCCTTTCTTTCTGTCTTTTTTTCATTTTTTTTTTTTTTTTTTTTATTTTTATTTTGTTTCCTCAATTATTTCCGCAGAATAAGAGACAATAGCATGGAAAGGGAAGATGGTAGTAATAAATAATGGATAAAATCTGCCTTCACGACTCTGCCACAATAACAAGTCAGATGCCTGTATGGTGCCTATGGAATTGGTTGTTTTTTCTCTGAGGAGGTCAGACTTTCCTCATTTCTTTTTATCCAATACGTAAGC
>BMAW01098781.1:347022-415735 GCA_019974015.1 Nephila pilipes | reverse complement strand
AAAACCTCCGTATACCTGTCTCTACTCAAAATTTTCCACGTACCACTTCCAATACTCCTTCGGTAGTTCCGGTTGAGGGGGAAACTTGAACGAGAATTTTAATTTTAGTTCAAGGCTCTCGATTAACACGACTGACTGATGGAACATCATGTAAGCTTATTTCTTATAGGTGCTGATAAAAAATGTCGTGTTTGTTCTCTACTTTTGGTTAGGAACTACAAGTTCCACCCCCATTGGATCTGAAGTTGTATATTTGGTTTTGATATGTTGTCTCAAAAATCTTTCTTACCATGGCTTCTAATTTGATTAAAATTGAAAATTATTTTAGAGAATATCAAAAAATGAACTTTCTCCTTCAAAAATTATAAAGTTTTTTTAATGTATCGTTTTTCAGTGTATTGGATGTGAATATAAAAATATTTTCTGCTTGCTACCTGGATTGTTAAGTTTTTAAATTAATCAGAGTGAAGAACGGATAATCTAACTGGTATATTGTGCAGAATTTTTTCGAACTATCTCAATAGAAGGACAGAAATTTTCTATAATAAAAAATAGCTTTCACAAATTCAAAGGGACCGTATCAACACTTAGCTTGTGAGGATAATTGATTATTTAGGAATTAATAAATAGTACAGTGTGATTGTATTACATATTAAATATTATATTGCAAATTGATTCTTGTATTATAACTATAATAATAACAGTTATTTAGATTAGTTAATAACACAAATAAAACTACCCTCAGTAAAGGATTGAATCAACTATTTCTAAACTCTCTGTGATAAAGATTATTTTTATCTGAACCGATCTTGAGAGTAAAAAAAAGAATAGAAAAGAACTGTTACAGAAAGACTTATCAAATCAAATTTCAAATGAACTTCACTCTATTCAACAGAAGATATTAACTGTAAATTACTAACTTTATATACGTTGTATTTTCAATATGAAATATTTATTTAAAGGAATAAAATGCATCGATACATTTTATATATTTCATTTTATTAAAATTCTGAATTAATTATTAAAACTAATATATTTTTAAACATATAAAAAGTGTTAAATTGTTAAATATATATAACAATTCCACGTTTATGTATGTTGCTATCTATAAACAATTTATCCTCAAAATTCAAATTATGAAATTAACAGTTATTCAGATTAGTTAAGAGTAAGAGTAGTAAATGACTGGTTGCAAAAGAACGAATAATTTGAATGTTATATAAAAACCGAAAATACCACTAAGGATTGATAAAATCATTTCGCTTTTTTTTGTTAATTCACGGACATCCACCTTCCGACACGTTTTCACCTTCTCACTTAAGCAAATGTACCTTTTACCACATGACCTGACCGATGTGTACGTTCACAGAGAAGAAAAATTCGAATGAAAAAAGTAGTTTTGATTCAACTGTTCATTTCAGAAGAATAAATAATAAAAAAAAAGCGTATATCAACGCTTAGAAATTCAGGAAACCCAAAAGGTCATGAATGCAATGTCTGTGTGCAAAACAAATCAAATAATTCGAAACTTAGAATCGGGGCTTTATCCAAAAATGGAAGGATAAAATAATATACTGGCTCTTAGAAAAAATGCAGTCAAAAAGCAGCTTAACATATTAAGGAATTCCATTATACATATACTAGTAAATAAAAATTGTATTAAAGGGATTATAAAAAGAAATTTTAAAGATACAAATTATTATTAACAATTGATAAAAAATAAAGAATAATAGATATTTAACAATATTGGTGTTTTACTTGGTATTATACACGATTTCCTTTTAAAATTGTGTGTGTGTGTGTGTGCGTGTGTGTGTGCGTGTGTGTGGACGTTTTAAATGCATAATTCAATTTCGGAAATTTGTATAATCCTATTATTAAACTGGAATCAGTATTTTAAAAATTAATAACGTTTTACTTCTATTGAAGATTATTACATACCTAAGTCATGCAAAAATACGAGTATCAGTAAATATATCTCAAAGTGAAAGTGGACATCACACACGCGATGCTTTCAAAAGCGGACGGAACTAATATCTCTCTGTCCAACAAACTCTGTCATTTTTACATGATTTGAATGTTCTAGAAATATCTTAAGTATCATATGACTGAACAATGTGTGTTGATTAGTTAATCCCAATCTTTTCATCACAACGCATGATGTTACTTCATTAAATCATTACCTCTAATTTAATTTGAATTCCTCTAGACGGTTATTTGATAATAAAAGATGGTTAGTGCAATACTCGAAGTGGCTTAGAACCAAAATGAATTAAAATTCTCTGGGAACAATTGCATTATTCAAATCATTACATTTCCCTCCCCTTCTCCTATAAAAATGCATTCGTGGGTCCTCAAGGAATACACTTCTGGTGAAATACAATACACTAAAATTTTACAACATTACTTCATCTACATTTTATAACCATTTTTTTTTTTCAGTATTCTAAACTGAGTATCATATTTTAATTTTATGTCAGAGAAGAAAATTTGTAGACTTTTTTTAAATAATGTATTCTCTTAAATAAATTGTGCGAGAAAAATATATAAATAGTGAATTTTTTTTTCCCATACTTGCTATAATGGTGATAAAAAAAATTCCAAAAATTTAAAAATAAAACTATTATATTTTTTGAGTATTTAGAAATTTTTGACAATGCTGAGTTTCTTTTTCACTTCTCATTGAACATTTTTCTCCTCCCACATATTTAAAATTCTCATACGTTTAAAAAACCGTATATTGAAACAAAGAATTTTCAATTCTGATTTATATAAAACTGAGAATCGAGCTATGTTTTAATTCAGTCATAGTTGCTGGGCTTAGAAATAAAGCTTTTGGCAATACTAATGTCATGAAAACCTATAAAAAAATACTTACATGTACTAGATTGTGATTTTACAGTATGTTTTTATGTGAATGCGAATTTGTACAGTGATTTTAATTATGCGGTATTATAAATCTCCCTTTATCTCACTATTTCGGATTGTTACTTCAAGAAATAAAATGACCGTATTCTCAGATCTACTGATATTATTCTAATAAATATCATAAGCATTTCTATTTCGAAAGCTTTAAGTAATAAACTGAAAAGACAGCTTTTAATTACAAGGTATTTTTTTTAATGCAAAGTCAAAACTCTAGCCTTTCTCTCTTGCTCCAAAATCATCTCGAAACAAAATTAGCAGTATCTTAGATGAATTAAGGTTAAAAGATGAAAGGGAGAAGTCATAACGTGAAGCGGAAAGTACTTTAGATACTTATAAAATAAATCCGAATATTATTTGAACAAAGATTGGATAACAATGGTAGCAACAAACAATATCTATCAGAATATGTTATATTTTACATGTATTCAATTAACAATATTAAACAATACAAGATAAAACGTAACAATTTTAAAACATTTAAATGCCAAACAACATAATAATTGGCAACTATTTTTAGTTTTTGTTTGACAATATTCCGAACAAACAGAATTTGTTATTCATCCGAGGTAATTCATGAGCAATCAATCATATTTCCTAAATCTAATATAGAACCGTTATCCTTATTTAAAACAAGGGGAAATTATTTTAAGGTGTATGAAACTGTTATGTTCAGACATCCTTGTCAATAATTCTCATTTTATAAAAAAGCGCAAAAAATGTGAAATCATATTTTTAATCAAATTAAATCCTGTTATATTCTTCACAGTTAATTAAGTTTTCAGGTTATAAAAATAAATGAAAATTTATCCCCAGGAAACAGGAAAAAATATTTAAAACGTTCTGAAACGCAGACTTCCTCTTATTGTTAATCTCTGCTCATTCTACAAACGCATCATAAGTGCAAACGATACCAAAAGGACATTACGCCTGCAGAGAAGAACGATTGATTGGGTCAAAGGCCTTAGGACTCGAAATTCAAGGGTAACGAGACCGTGACGTGTCCTGCATATTTACTGCTCCCTGAAACAAAAGAGAAACTGAAAAAAGGAAGGAAAAAAAGAAGCAGTTATCATGCATAATGCGTCCTTGGAACTTATTTCTTAGTGTTATGATTTTTAAATAACCGCCGGAACACAAAAGGTATTAATAATATGAATTGATAGGTTCCAAGATTCGAAGTTTTATTTTGCTCTTTGAAGCATAGGAAAAGAGTTGAGAGAACACGATTCTTAATATACTTGTTTAAATGGTGTTAAAAATATAAAAGTCAATTTCTTTTTTTATTTAATCTATTACTCAATTCTTAGCATATTTTTTCCAAAGCGAAAGATGCGTTCAGTATAATAAATTGTCAAATGTGTCGGAGGTAAAGATTAGTGTGACACAAAGAAAGAAATTTATGAATGTGAACCATAGAGTGATAGACAAAAAAACAACAAGATATTATAATCATATTAAATTGATCTTAACATTTATTTTATGATAAATTCGTGGTTTATAGCTCTTAAACTAATTAACGGTGAATTTCAGAAGTTTAAAAAAAAAATTTAACTTATTATTGCTCGCAAAATTGAGTACATACTATAGTATATAGTAAGTATACTTATTCGGTTTGTGAAAGGTCTAAAATAATATTATTAAATGCTCCTTTAAATTTAATATTTATAGGAAGAATATACTGCACTGTACAAAATGTATTAGACTAAAAAAACAAACATGAAGAATCAATAATATTTTAATTCACAAAAGTTTTACTTCGAGGCTCCAAATTTCAGAGTCATAAAATTGAGCACAAACCCTATAAAAATTGTGATTTTACTACCATTTTTTTTTTTTTTTTGTAATGACTCAGTATAATGGTCTTGTTTCTTTAAGATACTAATATTTGGTTTTCTGGGGAGGGGTGAGGGTATTTAGGTGTGAAAAAGATCTCTAGAAGAGAAACTTTTATTGAAATTCGAAAAATCGACATTCTAATGCAAATTTTTGCACGATATTACAAAGAAGCTCAACGCAGTCCCTGTTGGGTCCAAAAAATTATTTAGAAATATAAACATTTGAGAAAAATTGCAAATAAAGCCGGTAGAGAGGAAAAAAAATAGACCTTCTGTTCGACGACCAATAGAAACATCATTCTATGTGTTAGAAAAACTCTTAAAGTGAACGCTGTAAAAATAAACCCGTCTTCTTTTACTGCAATTGAAAGATGTGTGTTCCTGTAAAAAACGATTCTAAGAGTACTCCGAAAAGCAAATTATAATGGCCACCTAGCTAGAAGGAAATCCTTCAGTTCCAAAGCAGATCGAGAAAAAAGGTTTACATTTGCTAAAACTAATTTTTCAAAGCTTCAATATTTTTAGAATAAATTAACATTCAATGATGAAAGGTAATTCAGTATTTTTTAAAGTGATGATAGTTGATATGTTGATAGAATCCTAATGCTGAACTACTTGCCCTAAACGCCGTTATCATTGTCCACCATTGAGATTGTTGGTTCTCGTATGGGTTTGTATTTCTGCAAAAAAACGTAGAAATATCCGCTATTTTATTCATGGAATTGTGAATAAAATTAAATTCCTAGATGTATTGAAGAATAATTTAAAACTGATGTTTTAAATTATTCTTCAGAAATTAAGTTAAGAATCGCACTGTTTGTTTCAAAAAGATAATGAACAGAAACATACAATTAAAACTGTTGAGTTATGATTGCTGACAATTTTAATTCGACTGTATAGACCAAGTAAATCTTTCGATCATTTGGTAACAGAACACTTACGGTTTCAATTAAAAAAATCAGTTCAAAAGCATACAATTAGAAGCAAAGAACACTTAGAGTATTATAAGAAAAATGGGCAAAACTATCCAGTTAAATTACGAGTATCCAAATCTTTTCAAATCAAAAGCTCATTATTTGGAAAGTGTTCTAAAGACGAAAGGATATGCAATGAAATATTTATTAATGTTTCTTGTAAAAAACTTTAAGTAATTATGCTAGGTGTATATTAAATTTTGTGACTTCGAAATCTGTAACTTCAACGTAAGAAATATGGTAATTAAAATATTATTCATTCTTATTTCTTAATCCAATACATTTTGTAATTTGTATTTTGTTATTAGAAATATTAACTTAAATAAGCATTTAATAATATTGTTTTACTCCTTTAAGAAGGAAAGTAAGTGGTGTATATTCAATTTTGGGAGCCACTGCAAGTACAAGTCGCATCTATAAATTCTGAATACTTCGTCACAAGCAATTATTTTTTACTCATTAACAGCACATTTCTTTAATTTATATTTTAAGTTTAAAAACTGTTGTATAAAATAAAGACAGAATATTATCCTGCGCACTTTTTAGACTTATTTTACAATAATTTTTAAAATATTTTTTTATATTTATTCTATTCTATCATTATTACTTTCTATTTCTTCTTAAAAGAATTCTCATTCACCATAAACCAAATTTTAAATATTTTGAAATAAATCTTAAAATGTTTTAGTATTTATAGTTACATTTAGGAATTCAAAATATGTTAAAAATTGAAAACTTATAGTTTATGATGATTGCTTTTGTGTATTATTTTATTCTTTTCATTCTTCAATATGATTGTATGCATAAAAATTTGTGAAAGGCTTTGTTATTTCAATCATTGCGCATAGTTATACTTAGGAAGAACTTAATAGTTACATTATTTAAGTTTTTGTTTTTAAATCTCCTTTTTATGTACTTTCTAAAACTGCCTTAATTTTATTTTGTGTATACAGGTTTGACTATTAAAAAATGTGACTGACGCTGCTACAGAAGAAGTACGCATGCGCCAAACGACCGAAAGCTGTTTAGTGTGAAGCCTTCCCTTTCAAATGCAGTGCCTCTCGTTTCTGTAAACAGCCTTAGCCTTCATTAGCATTAAAGAAGAAAAAAAATTCTCCGGAAAAATAATAAGTGAGCAGCGAACTGTTGTGAAATTTCGACACTTGGAAAAAAAAAACTACTGAAACCTATAATTTATTGAAAGAACTGTGTGGTAATGAATGTTCATCGCGTACTTGTGTTTTGAGTGGTTTAAGCATTTTCCAAGATGACCGAGAAGACGTTGAAGATTATTCACGCCCGAATCGCCCTCCTGGATGACAATACTGGAAAAATAGGTAATCTGGTTCGTTCTGAATGTCGTTTAAGTATTCGTGCGATTGCCGAGACAGTAATAAATGATAAAGTATCCGTACTGCAAATCTTTCCACTAAGATAATGCGCTGGCTCATTCCACATTGTTTGTCGAAAGGTTTTCTAGCCAATTACAGCATCCCAGTGTTAGACGCCTTATTCGCCGGATCATGAACCATGCGATTTCTATCTGTTTCTTAAGTTGAAATCTGCATTTTAAAAAACAAGATTTAAGTCTGTTGAAGCTGTGAAAAAGAAAGCGGCATGCGTCCTGAAGCAACTGACAGACGAAGACTTCCAGCACTGTTCCGAACAATGGAAGATTCGTTTGGAGTATTGTAGGGATAGAAGAAGGGTGTGTATTAAAAGAGATAATAAGTTTAAAAAACATCCACATGAAATGTTTTACAGCGTCAGTCTCGTTATTTAATATATATATATGTGTGTGTGTGTGTGTGTGCCTGCCTGCGTGTGTGCATATATATATATATATATATATATATACTTTTCTTACTATACCTGATTAATCATTATTGATATTCACATTATATTGGCAATAACACAAAATTTTGGAGTTCGGTGTTTAAAAGGTTTCTTAACTTTTTGCTCTTAGATCTTTATCTGTTGCATACAGATATGTCATTGAAGGATACGTGATGTTACATTACATACATGAAATAGGATACATGATATTTTTATCTTTTGAATTGGAGTTCTTATATCCATATTAAATGGACTTCAACCTTTTTGCAAGCTTGGTTTGTTTTAGTATCAATTTTTTAAATTTTTATCAAAAATATTTTTAATAGAAAAATTTTGCTTTAAATTCTTTTAATTGGGATAGCTTGCTTCTTTTTTTGTTCTATTCACATAATCTATTACAATTTACATTATATATATATATATATATATATATATATATATATATATATATATATACACTCGTATGTATGCGTCGTAAAGTTTTGTTCATTACTGAAAAATAACCGAGGATATGGATACAATTTATTTTAGAAAATTACTTGATCTTAAGTGCATAATGTTGTACATTACGCTATTAATATTAATTCTTTTGCTTTCAGGAAGACATAGGTTGAAGCAACCGTAGTGTGGAGAAAATAGAGTTCAATCTGCTGAATTTTACAATGATGACCTTTGAAAGGTGAAAAAATGCCATGAGAAAGGTTTAGCTCTGGATGATGACCACGCAGAAAAATTTCAAGAATAATAAATAAAAATTAAGTTTCTCTCTTATCTAAAATTAAGTTCATTAAAAGTTTACGATGCCCCGGAATAACTAAAAAGTTACGATAATCTGCTGTTTTATAGTATTACTAAATCATTACTAATTTAAACTTGTCCATTTAAACTTTAAATTATCAAATTAATCTGTTTGTTACTTTTAGTGACATAAGATAATTAGTGGTGATAATTCATTATAGTGAAATGAACATCCCATAGTATATTCCGAAGTCATTCTGAATAGCCGCAATATTTTCTTTCAAAATGTATGACAAATTAATTCATTCATTTTTAAAAAATACCAAGAATTTTACAAACCATTAGTTGATCAGATTTCATAAAACAGATTATAGAAAAATATAATTTTCTTTAAGAACAAGCTTAGAGTTAGAAATTTTATCGTTCATTTACTCATCTAAGATTTCTTTTACAAGTTTTTCAAGAAATTTTGAAAATCTCGTTAAATTTTCAAATTGATCTTTCTAAAAATGAATAAAAGGAGGAGAGAAAAGGAAATACGGCTCGCAATCTCTTATAGTGATATATTTTCTATTTTGTTTGAAAAGAAAGTATTGTAAATGCGTATTTGTATTTTAGATAAATAACCATCAGTTTGACGAGAACTTATAAAAGAAAATGAAGTCAAAGAAAAAGCACATTGGTTATGTAACGCATTTCTAACATAGGTTGAATAATTGCTTGTCAGAACAATTTTAAAATGTATGTAACTTGATGTACCAAATAGGAATAAAATTCAAGCTACGTTTAAAAAAATATAGTAAATAAATAATCTTTAAACGAGTTTGTAAGATATTAAGAAACATTTCAACGCAGAATAAGAAATATTGTTTGAAAGCGAAAGCCAAACACAAATTCTTATCCTAGTAATCATTCGAACTGAGAAAATTCCAAAAAAGTCCGATCTCAATCATACAAACAATACTATTTTACAGTAAACAGCTCCATTTTGAGAAGTCCTATGTTTATCTTTCAAACGTCCTTCCTGCAATGGTGAAAAACGTTTTTCCATTATTTACTGTTTCCTTTCTTTCTGTCTTTTTCATTTTTTTTTTTTATTTTATTTTGTTTCCTCAATTATTTCCGCAGGAGAATAAAGACAATAGCATGGAAAGGGAAAGATGGTAGCTTAATAAATAATGGAATAAAATCCACTTCGACTCTGCCACAATAACAATCGGGTCTTATATCGCATTCTTAGATTGAGGCAGTTGTTTTTTTCTGAGAGGTCAAAACTTTCTCATTTCTTTTTATCCAAGAAAGCACTTTTAATTTGTATATTAACTGCATTATTTGAGAACAATTTAAATAAAGAATTTCATTATAACATTTTGTATTGTAGACTACAGAGAGCAGAGTTTTTAGAATGAACGCTCATGTATACGAGTGAGTTTATGCAAGAGCTTTGTTAATCTGTCATTAATCGGATTATGTTAAATTTAATTGCGATCAGTTTATTTTTATTCGGATTTCTTGTATCAATGGGACTAAAGCTTATATTTGATGACTTTGTTCTAAATAATTGTCTTCTAATGTACCAAACTCAGAATACGCCATCAAAATGAAAACTAGCTTAATATTAAGATAAATTTTGATGAAACACTCAAATTCTTGAATCATCCTTAAAACTCAGAAACAATCTTAAAATGCGCAGTTTTTTACTGTTCAACTTGTAAAATCAAGAATTAATTTAGTATTTCAAAAAAGGAGACAAAATATGAAACATATTTCGAATTGGGAAAAATTGATTGATTCAAATAAAAATTGATTATATAATAAAATAAACAACACTCTGTAAGATAGGAAAATCAAAATGCTACGTTATAGTTGAAAAATTATTTTTATCCGAAAAAGTTCGCTTATTTTTCTTCAACATTATGAGAATATAGAATGAAATCGTAGATTAAAATGTCTTCTAAACACTCTAAGGGCGCGTATTTCATTCTAAATGAATATTTATTTCATTTTAAACTTCAATACAGTGAATACAAAAACATTTATTTAGATGGTTCATATTTTACTAATTAGGATTTAAATATTTGATTACAAGCATCAAAAGGTATTGTAAAACAGTTTAGTAAGTATACAAAAGTTTACTATTTCTTTCTTTTAGTCTTATCTCTCTCCATTCTGAACAAAAACTCTTAAAAATTCTGTAACAGGATTCTGGGTTTCAAATAATAAAAATAAAATAAGAACTAAGGCTAGTAACACGAATGAATTTTTCGCAGCAAATTCAAACATGCAAATTTAAAATAACTAGAAAAAAAAAATTGTGTACATTATGCACTCGCACATGCACAAACGTATATGTTCGTTAATGTGTGCACACGTGAAAACATGTTAAAATTCTGTTCATTCAACAAAATATAATTTAAAAGAAAATGAAAATTTTCTGCTTATCTTTATTATCCTTTGAATTGATGGCATTTAAAACCATACCATTCTCACTCCCTAGAAATTAAATTTTCAAAAAATTAGAGGTTAAAAGTAATATACGAGTAAATAGTTTCTAGAATATATGCAGCAACAAATATCTTATTAGACACTTTAAAAGCGGAAAAGATTTCATTTTTCAAATCAGTAATTTTGAACCAATTTTATGACTAATTTTTTTAAATATGTCTCTATCATAAACATAATTTAGTACATTTTAATCGCGTTATTTAATTTATACCTTTCTCTTAACACAAAAATGTTTTGTTTGGCTGGTTCCGTCCCATAACAGTAATGAAATCTAGTAATTTTCAAACACAAAATCAGCGTAACAATTTTAAGATTGTACGAAATATAAGTGATTATTTTTCCAATCATTTTTTTTTTTTTATTTCTTAGAATTAAATGTATATAAAGGTTTTAGTCTTTCTTCCTAGATAAAATAAAAGTATCGCCTCAACCTTAAAAAGGAAGAAAAAAGCTTTTATGGGTGGTTTTATAAGTATGTAACGGCAAAATAATGTGATTTAAATGAACACCTAAAACAGCTTCAGAAAACAAGTTTTTTTTTTTTTTTCCATTCACAAATGACAGAGAAAAGTGAAACAGAAACAGTTGTGCGTATTTGACTAGCCTGTGGAAGTCTGTGGGGGAATGTAAAAAGCATACACGCAGGTTAAGTTACTGAACCAGAAAGCAATCTGGCAAAGTTTTACATTTTTCAGTTCCGCTCGCATAGGTTTTGACATAAAAAACGGTGTATATCCACGACTCTCACACAAGAAGTGGAAGCGAATAAAAATGGTTAAAACAAGTACAGGAGAGAGATTCGATAGCTCAAAATGCGAGCAATATTTGAAGGGCACGCAGGTAATTCTTTCCCCACCTATCCGGCTTTTACACAGGAAATGTACTTATCCAGCATGCGATCTTGTCCTTGGACTGAATGCGGAGAGCTTCACGCCAAATGAAGTTGCATTTCATTTAGTCGCCAAAATCAATAAACCATGGCGTTTTCAGCTCTACATTGGACACTTCTTAAGCAGAGACCTGAATATATTTAAAAATGAAAAGATGTGATCTTAAAAAGAAAATAAATAAGTTCAAAACTTCTCGAATTTTCTTATAAGGTATTCGTTACTTAAGTTCCGGTTTAATTATGTAAAATGTAAATTGAAGCAATTAATTTATGACTAAAAGCTTAAAATCTTCCCTACTCTTTTTTTGGCAGTGTTTTAAACGAGCCAATTCATCTTTTTAATATTAATATTGCAACCTTAGTAACAGACCATTTGAAACGTTTATTCAAATTTTACAATGCTGCAATATAATATTTGAACACATATAATATTTGTTCAAATGCTATAAGTGTGTTGGACCTCTTTAATCTGATACTCCGATAACATCTTTTACAAAAAATTGTTTTTTGATTGAGAAAATTAAAAATACAAAAAAGTATCAGCCCCCTTGTGGTTGATTTTGTGATGTATATTATGATTTAATACTGTTATCTTATTTATCAATTTCTTAATTAATTCTACACATTATCACCATATGTAAACTTTATTCGGTCACATTTCACCATCATCTACCACGTATCTGATTGCGCCCCCCCCAAAAAAAAAAAAAAAAAGAAAAAGAATACTGCTTTTAGTTTAGTTTACAGTTAAAACACCAGTTCAGTTAACAAACTTGACTGAAATAAATCTCAAACTAACAATTATTTTTCTTTCACGTGACATATTTAATATTCTCATTAATCATCTAATTAAATTTATATTTAGTACAACAATTATATATTTAATACAACACTTTTACTTTCATAGCATCTAGCAGCAGGAATCTGAATCTGTCCCAACACTACCATAAGTTATAATCTATTCAGTAATGAAATGTTAACTTATTCAGAATAATAATAATAATAAAAAAAATGTGCTTTGGTAAATCCAGGAAAAATGTTCATGTTGTGCACTAGGCCGGAGATTGAATATGCATTACTCTGGAAGACATTACATTGTGAAGAGGTCTAGTAAACGGTGTATGAGAAAATAAGCAAATGAACTCTACGAGTACTTATAAATGCAATAGGACCTAATAGTTTGTATTATTATTTCGTCCACTCTTATTGCCCAGGTGAAACACGTTCCCCCCCCCCCCCCCCGCCACCCATTATCTTCTTTTAACTTTCGAAAATAATATACAAAAAGACCTTTTTTTGACCTTTTTTTTATTGAGATTTAATCAAAAATAATAATAACTTTATACATCAACACATTCATCGAAAATTTAACAATGATATATATATATATATATATATATATATATATATATAGTCGAGAGAAAGTATCATATAAGATAATCACATAAACAAACGATTGTTATATGTGTGAATGATTGCTAGTAAAATTTCGTATTATATTGGAAAGAAGAGATAATCTGAATCATAATTACAATTATAAAAAAATTCAAATATAAAGGTAGAATTTGAGCCACTTAAAAACAAATGAAAAATCCTAGCCAATTTTGTCCCAGAATCCTACCGCCCGATATAAAAGTTAAGCAGCAAGTGTTCAAGGGGCATTGAGAGAGGTATAAACATACCAGTATTTATGGATGAAAAGGAAGAATGATCACATCTCTGATCTCTCATGTTTCCCCAGCGCTCGATGAAACCAACTGCTTTGCCGTTTATTTCGTTATTGGAAACTGTAAAAACATAGGGTATGTTTTTGTTTCCATTGCTAGCTTTTTTGCATTATTTTTATTAATAACAAATTAGAGTATTCGTAGTGGGTCTTATAAAGAGCATTGAGGTCATTTTTATCGAAATATAATTATTATTTGATAAAATTTAACCTAAGAAAACCCAGTGATCATTTACTGTTAAAATCGTGCAAATTACGCTAGGACTTGGGATGGGATTAATCCAGTTTCTATTAAAAAGGGAGAGAGAGAGAGAATGTCTTGGAACTCGAAAGGAATTTTGAAATGAATTAATTTTTCTCTCGGATTTATATGTACTCTTCATTGATAGTCCGTAGGGATTCATATTCAGGAAACGTGGCAGATATAGCGATAATCTAATGTACAAAAAATCGGAAAGTATAGGAAAAGAAGAATTTTCAGGATGAATTATGTACAAGATATAACACTAATGAATTTTGCTCAGCTGACGTAATAACATTGACAAATGTGTAAATTTAGTATTGAATGAGTTTTCTGGAGTATGAGATTTTCGTCGAAAACTATCCATGTAAAACATTATACCTCAAATAGAAATCAAGATGTTTTGATAAATTTGATGCGTACTTTCTCCAAAGTCTTAAAAGTATAACGTATCGATGTTAATACCGTTTTCTTATTTGAAATTAATTACATTTTAGAGATAAAAATATTAGCAAAAAATAAATCATGACACAAATTCCTATAAAATCAGAATTAGTAAATATATAACTAAACTTGCGATCTATTGCATCCGTTATAAAATCAGAACTAATACATATATAATTAAACTTGTGAACTATTGTACCCCCAGTTGGTGACGGATCCAGGCAGTAGACGCGGGAGAACGTCTTCCCCCCGTGTCATAATGTCACGCACTGATAAAATAACATGCATAAGCAAGAAATTCCAATAAAATTCAAAAGAATTTATTTTATTGTTTTGCTGTAAAGTTTTTGTTGTGTTCATGTATAGGACCAAACTATGTATCGCACTGTAAGAGGCTAATAGCCTTGTTGCTCCATACCTTGTAAAAACCAATCAAGCAGTCGTATTCTTTCTTAATTTGAATTTTGATTCCAAAATTTATATTTAATTTATTTTTAAATTAAGAACTAAGTAAGTGTGAATAATAAGCGAATTAAACACAGTTAAATACTATGAATTTTTATGAAAAACAATTGTGGCCACCACCCTCCTCCTTATATAGTCTGAATACCAGTATTCTTTAGAATGTTTTTTATTTACTCAGGGATACTGAACACACCCATTAAGGGGTTGGGGCTGCTCGGAATGTGTAGCTGAAAGTAGAACATATTAATAAGTAGGATGTGTGCAATTAAAGGTTAGAAAGTACAATATTTGTAATTTTTTTTTTTTTTTTTTTTTTTTTTGCTTAGCTCGTTTTTCTCACAAAGATGGTTTTCCCTAATTTTTTCAACGACAAGCGCATTGCTTACAATAATTATACAGGAATAATCTTATTCGCAAGCTATTGCGTGTTTTCATATCGAAACTCCGCTCACCCTAAAAACCGAAAAATATGTTCTATATGATGCTTTTTAAAAAAAATCTGGAAAATTCGATATTGGCATTTTGTGGGAATTTTTAAACATTAATAAGGCATAACGACTCGGTGTAAGACAGCATTAATTTTCAAAAACCAGGAATATTTTTGAGGACGCTCTTTTCTTCCTCCCAAAACGTTTACATAGAATTAAAACCTTCGAACAGAATATTGAAAGATTCCGGTATAAAAGAACTGATTGGAGGGGGGGGGGGCGAGGAATTCTAATCACGAGTACAATTAATATTCTGAAAACAATCATTTACATATAAAATTTTATATCTAATAAATTCTGAAAACAATTATTTACATGTAAAATTTTATATCTAATAAAAAAATGTACAGAATAAAAATTACCCATAAAAATTTATACGAAGTAGAAGTTCTAATCCCGAAATGAATTTATTCATAAATCTCAGTTTCTCGCAAAAGTTGGTTTGCTTTCAAGTTGTAATATGTATTAATTATTTTTATATGATTTTTCAATCAAATTAATTTATTGAGATAAATTTATGATGCTGTTTTAATGGTCGTGCACATACACACACTCAAATATTTCCCTCTTAGTGAAAAAAAAAAAGTTTTGTCACAGGAAAACAAATATATCAACGTGATAATACGTGATTTTTACTGTTCGTGTCACCAAAAAAAAAAAATTCTTTTAAAACATTATCAGTTGCTGCGAAAAATAGAAGAGATTATCGCTTAATAGCAATTGGCGACATCTTGTGAGTAAAAAATTAACTTAAAAGAAAAAAGTTCGGAAAATTCGTTCTTAAATATATATATATATATATATATATATATATATATATAGCATAATAGCATAAAAAACATTATAAATAGCTTAGCCGACCAACAGTTTTTACCCATTAAGTTCTCGTATGTGTCTTTTCAAAATTCTTTTTAAATATATATATGTTTTTTTAAAGCCTGCTATATAAAAGAACATGACACTCGTTACTAAATGTGCTTTGAAAAAAGCCTCAACATTTTAAACAGTATTGAAAGCACGACATCAACAAATGTTCCATCTCGCGTTGTCCAATATTCAGAATTTGTTACAAGCTCAATTTATGGAATTTTGATTGAAAACAATAAATTCCTTTTGGAATCATTTGTTTACATACCAAAATCGAAATCACTTGCAGTCATTAATCTATATATATATATATAAGGTAAATTAAATTAAAGTAACGATGAAACATTTTTTTTCTCTTCATTACAATTAGAGTTTATTAGAAAAATGTATTATCTTTTAATTAAAAAATTTAATTAAGATTTTTTTTAAAAAAAGATGTGATCTTGAAAATCGCTGATTCTTAAAACAATACCTTTAAATTTTATGAGAAAAAAAAAGCTAAAATGAATTTTCTTAAAAAGAATGTGATGTGGAATATATTAATCTATGTAGTGTTAGTAAAAATAAATAATTATAATAATTTATAATTAGTGATTTTGGTTTACTTATATATAAAACAGAAATTTTCTCTTAATTTGGTATAAAGTGATTATGTTTTTGTCTAAAAGCTGCAAGAGCGCAATTATGTTATTTTAAATTTTTAAAGTGTCTATTTTGTCTTTATAAGTATTTTTGTAAATTAAAGCAGTTTTCTTAATCCCTCTAATATAAAATTTGGAGGAGATTTATATTTTAATAATTTAATTGAGGAATGTGTATGTGTGCTACATATAAAACCACTCATATTAAGTAAATCTATAGCTATCTCGATTTATTAAAATTAAAGGTGACATAAATTTATTTGATTTATCAGAAAGGAAAGGAAAATTTTATTAAATCGATGAGGAATATTAAGTAGCTCACAATTTTTTTTTTATTGATTATTGCTTTATCCAAAAGTTCTTTGTAAATGATATTTCCCCCGGATTCAATTTGGAGAACGTTCTAGAAAACATCTCGATAGAAATAAATTTTTCTCAAGTCAAGAGTATAGACCATTTATTCGATTACAGTTATTTCAATTGAAATTAACCTATAAATTGAATTTGTATAAAAGGACAGAAGTAGTGATCATTCTGCTAAAATTACGGGCACTGTATATATTCTCTTCTGTGCTTCTTCTTCTTCTTCTTTTTTTTTTTTTTTTTATCTAATAAGAGATGGTATCTATATAATCAGGATGTTCCCGAAGAATTCAAAATATGTGCTAGAGTAATAGTTTTCAATAGCTTTTTTCCTCCTATTAGTTTTGATAGCCATATGTTTGAGGCTATTCGGTCTATATTTACATAAAATTCTGTTGCCGATCTTGCAAATTAATCCACTTGTTCATTTAAAAAAAAATTTGATATGACCGGAATCCAAAGTAATATTGTAGCGGGATTGAATGAAAATCTTAGTAGCTAATATATAGATAACTTGATAATGTGTTTTGAATGGCTGATAAAATGAAGTAGAGTTATTCGATAAAACGAAGAATTTCGAAATTCTTTCAATTCATCTAAAGCTCCCCAAATAACTAACGCTTCAGCAGTAGAAATGGAGTTTAAAGGATTTGTTATAAGCAAAATAAGCATTTCGGGTAATATCTGCATTATAGGTAATACGTTGGCTTTTAGATGCATCTGTAGCTATTATGAAAAATCTAGAGAACAGTGTTTAACCAATATTCATCAATTTTATCACCTAATATTTTGGATTGGTAATTTTTTATCTCAGAAACTGAATTCATTAGTATAAATGATGCATAGAAAATTTATGGATTAGTCCGGGTAATGTGATTTGTGATTGTTATCAAGTCACCCTGAGAAGCAACACAAGGCTATTGGCGACGGACATCGAAATTTTTAACCTCAGTCAAGTGACGAGGACGACACCTGAGCTGGCATATCCCTCTCCAACTTTCACACCATAGGAAGAATTTCGACCTCGACAGATTTAACATGTATCAGCTCTGCTTCCGGGCGGAGCATCAGAATTTGAACCAACGCTTCGACTAAAACTATGCCCGCAGCGAATTCGCAACCATGATCCCTAGGCTACCGCGGCCACTGATAAGTCTAGGAACAGACATAATTATTGAAATATTAAAAAATACTGATACGAAAATTATTAATAATGTTATTTTAATCTATCCCAGTATTTTTAAGTTCATTGTTCTAGGGCTATTGAGATACTTTGGAGATAAATTTCCATTTGATATTACAAAGAAGGAAAAAGCGAAAAGTTTTCATTCTATATATATTCATTTCTTGTTTTTTATCATTTTGTTAACGCTTTTCAATCATATTACAAGCAGAAAAAAAAAAAGGTCGATAAATCCTTAAGTTAAGACACTAGCACTTTGCGAGACATTTGAGAAACCCATTGGGAAAGTGAAGTGGCTTGTTTCATGAAGGTAGGATCTTAGTTCGAGTTCTAATTTCAACGAAAACATTTGTTCTGGATAATTGGAGCTGGAGTGAGGTAAAATAAACTGATGCTCAAAATCGTCTCACTGCTGATGATAATGAGGATTGGTAAACGTAAGATATCGGACTCAGATATCATCATCTTATATTACCATAGTATCACCTTATACAGAACAATTGCCCTTTGGTGCATTAAATGTCAATAACATTTTCTACAGGAGTCATGGCTATGTACTAGAATCGGGGTCGGCAACCTTGTGCTCTAGAGCCGCATGCGGCTCAGTAGAATCACATTTTTGACACTTGAGTAGTTAAATAGTATGGAAAAATTAGTGGTAATATTGCCCATTGGGAAAGTGATTATTAAAATTTGTTTGGTAATATTGCCATTACCAAACAAATTTTAATAATCACGTGCACATATTAAAACGCGTGGCAGAACGTATGATTATAAACCTGTCTTTAGTCATTACTACAATAATCGTGAATTACAGTTTTTGCATGCGACTATGGCAACAGATACCCGAAACGAAATGAACAATTTGAGGATATGTTATCGACTGGTTTAAGAGGGTAGGCGGGTTTTTTTTTTTTTTTTTTTTTTTTTTTTTTAATTTTAAGTTTAATATTAAAGAAACATAACATGATTGGCAAATAATACATTTTAATATATAATAAAGTAATAAAGGACGGTTTTAAAAAAACGCAATTAGCTCTGTGTATAGTAATGCTACACGAATGACTAAAAATGTCTTTTTTTTTAGTCACACCCAAGAAAATTGCATTTTTTTTTCATGACAACACAGAAAAAACAGCATAAAATTCAAAATGAACACTACGAATTTAAAAGAGAAATGGCGAAAAACTATGAACATTTATACAAAACATTCTTGTTTTTCCAACATGCCTAATCTGCAATGAAAAATTGTCAAATACTGAGCGTCATTTTTATCAGAACTTGAAGCTTTTGCTAGAAAATTTCTTCTTGGAGATGAAAGAAAGGAAACAGTGATGTAATTATCTCTTAGAATGAAAAAATCAACATCATTGTTTACCGTTTGGATGCCCCCTTCTACTAACATTAACACAGCCAGTATTGCTGTTGTTCAGAATATATTCAAGAATGGAAAAAACTTCAGCGATGAACAATGTTAAAAAAGGTTTTATAAATATGGCTTATCACCTTTTTCAAGATTTTAAAAATAAGGACATAACGAAGAAAATTAATGACACTCATTGTCGGCAAAGACCATTCTAGAGAGAATTGTCCAGACTGTGAAAAATATAACAAGCCAACAAATTGAAGACTTGAAAGAGTCGTCTGCATTTTTTATTGCTTGTGATTAGTCATGTGATGTAAAAGATGTCGCACAAGTTACACTAATTATGCTGTATGCATCCGAAACAAATCTTCGAAAGGAATTATTAGCACTACTGGCCCTTAAGGGTCAAACTCGTAGTGAAAATATATGTACTGCAATTTTCGAATTCATGACGACAAAGGAAATCCATTTAAATAAATTGATTTCTATTGAAACAGATAGAGCGCCAAGTAAGACTGGTAAAATAAAAGGTTTTGTTTCACTCTTCAATTAAAAGGTGAAGAGTGAGTGCTTTCGTTTCACTGAGTGACTCATCAGACTTTACAAGAAAAACTTGTATGAGTGATGGATTTAGTCACTAAAATAGTAAATCA
Organism: Nephila pilipes; assembly: GCA_019974015.1. Lineage (NCBI taxonomy): Eukaryota > Metazoa > Arthropoda > Arachnida > Araneae > Nephilidae > Nephila > Nephila pilipes. Next base: position 395,593 of record BMAW01098781.1, on the reverse strand, counting down.
AATAATAGCAAAAGGGCTTCCTCGCAGACTGTTTTCAGTGTTATTAGAGGATGCAAACTGCCATATTGCAATCTTTTTTTGCATAACAAAGTACGAAGCTGTCCAGAGGCTCAATACTGAAACGTTTCGCTTCGTACCTTGAGCATATCAAGACATTCCTACTTCAAAAAGAAATCGAATATCCTAAGTTAAGTAACGATGAGTGGTGGTAAAATTTTATTTTTCCATTGATATGAGATCACATTTAATAAACTTTGATGAGTTTAGAGCGAACGAACTATTTTTTACCACGTAGTATTAAGAACATCTACGATTGTGTGTTTCGCCCACTTCTACAACAGACTCCCGAGAGACGCGAACGCGGAAGCACAGAGGAACGTCATGTAACGCTGTGTGCTTTAATAACGATTATGTTGTGTGCTGTTATATCTAAGTGAACCTTTATTTCTCTCCTTTTATGTTTGTTTGTTAATAAATGTGTTTGTCCGAAAACAACGACTAATCGATCCAATTAAAATATAACAAAGTGGTAGTCGAGAGCGGTTTGAGAAATTTAAATAAAAGCGAATTCAGTGCAGAATTCGAAATGGATAAATTAAACATTCCCGAACTTACAGGAACCAATTATTTTAGTGAACTTTAAAAATTAAAGCTTCGTTATGCCTAAAAAGATTGGATTCGGTTCTATCAGAAATAAAACCCGAAGAACTTAATGAAAAGGATTCTAGCAATTGGGACAGGAAGAATTCCGATGCTTTAACTTATATTAAACTATCACTATCCGACGATGAAGCTTTCCAATTCGCAGAAAAAGAAAATACAAAAAGTCTGTGGGAAAAAATAAAATCCACATATACGGGACAGGCTGATGACAGAAAAATAGATGCTGGGAATCAGCTGAAAAATCTAGAGATAAGAAGTGAATGACAAAAAATTGGGTTAGTTTAATTAGCTTCTGATAATTGCATATTCGCGAAGATAAATAGATATTTGGTATGGAAATTGTTTCCTTAATATCTTAATTTTTGTATATTTAAATGTGTTAGCGTATTATTTTTGTATTGTATGTTAAGTATTATTTTCGCGTTAAATGTATAACTATTATTTTTGTGTTTATTATTATTGTGTATATGTGTTTGTCTTTAAGATTGAATTAAAAAAGTGTCACTCGCAGGAAGGTTGTTTTGGGTTCAGAGCGAGCGAACTATTTTTTATTACGTAATATTAAGAACATCTACGTTTGTGTACTTCGCCCACTTCTATAACAGACTACCTAGAGACGCGAACGCAGAAGTACTGGGTAACGTCATGTAACGCTATGTGCTTTAATAACGATTATGCTGTGAGCTATTATATCTAAGTGAACCATTATTTCTCTCATTTACATGTTTGTTTGTTAATAAATGTGTATGCTCGAAAATAACGACTAATCGATCCAATCAAAATATAACAACCTTAAATAAAAATCTACAAGGGATAGGTAATATTGCCCCGAAGCTTACAAGTACCAATGGGCAGATGTAAAGAGCTGCTCAACAGAACAAGAGTTTCAGCGTTCAAACCCAGTGCTGATAACATAAAAAATCCACGTTAAATTTTTTTTCATTGTTCTCTGTTTTCTTCTTATAATTTCTAAAACCTTCCGGAATATTCTTTACTTTTCCAGTGCAGTGCTCCGGAATATTCTCTTATAATATATAAACCTTTGTTTTGTGTCATTCTGAGAGAATTCTCAGCTAAGTGTAGCTACTCTTAGTCTGTTAATAAATCCCGTTATTTAGTTACTGATTATACGTTAAATTCAATATGCTTCAATATATACACGACATTTTGGTGGAAGCGCGGAGAACAACGACTACTACATCTAGGAACAGCAGTAAGAAGTAATCGGTTCCAAAATATATTCCTCCTGAATTCAGGCTCTATACTGCACCTAAAAGAGCAAATACATAAGAGGAGACGGCCACGGAAACCAAGCCATGTTTATAACACCACAAGTGCATCAGATCATAAATCCCTCTGTATTTCGAGGAGACAATGGCCAAAACCCAAACAAGTGGCTTAAGGAGTATGACCGAGTAGCGAAGTATAATAAATAGAATGAAAGTTTCTGCCTGTCAAACGTCTACTTTAACTGGTCGGAACAACCCGAGAATGGTTCTAAAATAATCAAGAGCCTCTAATATTTTAGGGTCAATTCAAATCAAAACTCACCAAAATATTTGTTGGCAGCAGACAATCAAAGAAGAGAGCTGGAGAAGAGCGTAAATGGAGGGCACTAAAGCCTGGTGAAAGCACGTAATCCTACATCCAAAGATTGCTGAGACTTTGTCAGAAAATGAATCCTCAAACGCCAGAGGATGAAAAGGTGTTTCACCTCATGAAGAGTATTGTGGAGAACTATTATCAAGTTCTCCTAACTAAAGAAATCACAGCAACGAAATAATTTATAAAATTGTGTCAGTACCTAGAAGAACGGGTTAGTCAAAGAAAGAGATACGGATTACTCAAAAGAGGTTTAATCACTTACCTAATATCATCAATACTAATATCATCAATAACTGAAAAAATGGTTTTGCTCACTATATGATTCGGCAAATTGTCCAAGAAGAGCTCCGACGGGTACATGGAAAGAATTCCGAAAACCCAGAAGCACAATCAATTGAAGCCATAGTCCGTGAAGATATGCAGGAAGCTCTATTACCTCTCATACGAGCGGAAGAAGAGTGGATTGAAGTTCGTCCACGACCCAGACACCAATCGCTTTATTCTACAATTGCGAAATTGCAGAAACTAGTTTGTGAGCCTGAGCCTACGGCAACTGACCTCTGGCGAACCGCAAACAACAAACCTGTCTGTTTCCACAGTAGATAACAGTGACATATTGTTCGTTCTTCAATCTTGGACGCTTACAGGGCCCACAGAAAAAATGCAGCTTAACTAAGATCCAATGTGAGAAACCCATCCGAATAGCCACCTAGAGTCTCCTCACCAAGCCCATCACGAGAACGATCTCCGACTAGCCATCTCCATACCGACGCTTCAGCTCATCTCCCAGCTGACACAATGAAGAAAACTAAGGACCGCAACCTTCTTAGGAGGGAAGGCAGTCGAAGAAAATCCCTTGCCCGTTGCGAAAAGGTCCGGACATTATCTCGAAGTTATGGACGACAATCATTTAGTACGTACTCTAGTGGACTCCGGGACAGCGTTCTCAGTCATTTCGGAACCATACAATCAGCATCTTCGAAAAAAATCTATGCTCCTTCCCAAAGAAAATACACTCCTTATTGTTGCCGATAGAAATTGTATCCAGCCGCTACTACAAAGGACAACAATTAAGAGATTCCTATTTAATTAAAATAAAAATTTATCCTCTCATCATAAAGTTAAATTAAAAGAGCAGAATTAGTTGAATTTTCATAACTAGTTAAGTTAACCAGCCACTGGGAAACTATAGAAGAAAAATAGATGGATCTGGAAATTAATGGCCGGATCCAGCTTTTTTTAATTTACGGTATTACGAAATTGTAGTCACGACATCACCCTTCGTTAGGATTTACTGGAGGCATCACAAGCCGTGATAGATCTGAACTGACGTTGGAAGACATTGTAAACGAAACTGTAAATCCTAAAACCTGGGAGCCTCGAATGAATTTTCCCACATGTGCAAAAAGTAAGTCTGTCGGAGAAATTATTTAAAAGGTACTTCGCCCCTTATTAAATCTAACTACGACTATCTGACGTAACATATCTTCAAGACTTTGATCCCAGTTCACAATGTTTATGTGTTACATGTTCTTCGAATGAGGCCACACTATGATCCTGATACACACATACAGTTTCCAGGTGATTCTATTGGTTCTGACGAACTTAATCCTAGAGGAAGTGCATCCAACCTCAGAAGAAAGTTGCAATCCTGTAAAGTCTATTCAAGACCCATAATATTCTCGTGGACGTGAGTCTTACCACAGAATCCACTTAAACAGCGGTAAGTTGTTTTTTCAAGGATAGGGCAAAGCCACGAAGTTTGCAAGCTCTGATGGTGCAGAGGTAAAGTGCTGATCTACAGAAAAAGAGTTCCCACCTTCAAACCTAACCAAAAATTCAATCTTAAGTTTTGTTTTCATAAATTTTCTGAAACCTTCCAGAATATTTTTTTACGTTTCCAGCGCAGTGTTCTGGAATATTCAAATGTAATATATAAACCCATGTTCTCTCAGTCTGAGAAAGTTCTCAGCCAAGTGTAACTGCTCTTAGTCTATTAATAAATCATATTATTTAACTATCTCTATTGTGTGTTCAACTCAACCTGCTCTAATATCTACGTAACAATATTACACATACTCTTTAAGAAACATTTATTTTCGTTTGAAGAGCAATCAGCATTATTTGCTCAAGACATGAAGAAGGGAAACTTACTACATTTTGACACTTAAAGAAATTACAGAAACAGTTCAGACTGTAATATTTACATTGTATTTTATGTCACAGCTATTGTAAAAATGCAAGAATCTTGGTTAAACCCTCTTTTAGAGAGCGTTGTAAGAACTGATTTTGTCAGATATCTTCAAGAATGAGTGTCGATATACACACGTTATTCTATTAAATTTGTTTGTTGATTAAATTAGTTCGTTGATTAGTTACGACTATTTGTCTTTGATGGAGAACCATTAAACACAAACACTGAACCATGACACGCTCGCAGACGTAGATTTCATAATTGACCAAAACATGTCTTTTAACACTCATTTTAATGATTTTAGGTCTGAAAAGCCTACTATATAATTTTTAACAAATCCATTAGTGCAAAGAAGGTGGGCGAGTTGAATTTTACACCATTCTCAACTATTACTACTGCTCGAATGGCCACGGACATGCTGCTGGTGTTGTGTTGAATCATGGGTTCGAACCCTGATGCCACTGAACACTCCGTGTAGTGGGGCTGATAGACATTGAATCTGTCGAGGTCGCAAGTCTTCCAGTTGTCGGAGTTTGGAAGCTTGGAGGGAGATGCTAGTGAGGTGTCAACCTCGTCTCTTGACTAAGACTCAAAATAACAAGGTCAATCGCCAACAGCCCTCCTATTGTTTCTTAACGCGACTTTAATAAACAATCACTAATAGAGCTTAATTTGAGTTACAGTTGTCCGATTTGAAAAACAAAGATCTATGGACAGAAAAGTTCATAAATTTGCAGACAGAACTGTGGAACTTTGATAGAGAGAAAGGAAAGTTGGCTGTCAGACTCTAGTGGACGAATCTTTTTACATTTAATTTGCATTTTAAGCAAAGCTACATAGCCTTCTGAAATTAGATTTTTGCTATTAGATTTATTTTAATTATTGTACGAGAAAAAAAAAGTTTATCCATTTTCTTTAATACTTTGAATTATATTCTGTTACTACACGTAAAATAAAATATTTTGGCTTCATAATAAATACATGTTTCCCAGTAGATGACCATTACATTATTTTTTCTTCTAAAATCACAGATGCATATACTTATGTTCGGCTCTACTCTATGTACTTATGATCGGCTCTTTAAAAAAAATAATTTACAACGTCGATAATTAATTTCATTTAATTAACGTTGCACTAGGAGCAACATGGGCTTTTGGCGACGGACCTCGTAATTTTGAACCTCGGTCAAGTGATGATGACAATGCCTGAGCTGGCACCCAACTCTCTTAACTTCCACACTACGCCCATTGGAGGACTTCGGGCCTCAACAGATTTAATGTGCATCAACTCCGGCTACACGGTGGTTTTTAGAGGCTTCAGAATCGAACCTACGATACGACGAAAACAGCCGGCAAAGAATCCACTACTTTATCCACTAGGCTACTACGGCCACCAATCCGGGGGAAAAAAAGAACTCTTCACTCTGGAAAGGTTGCCAATCCCTTAGAAGTATGTAGCTGTATGGAAAATTTGGAACCCTATTACCTTCGCTTACCGCATTACCTGTAGATATTCATTTCGCCCTCAAAATATCCATCAGCAGCCTTTTGACAACTGTAATAGATATTTGCAATAATTAATTGGCTGTACCCATATGGAAAAAGACTCATACTGAGACGATGCAAAATTTCATTTTCAAAGAGGGTTTTTTTTTTTTCGTTTGTTTTGTTAGCTGAGATCCTTTTAGGAGTATCAAGGGCAAAAGGAAAATTTTTCATGTTAGACCCAAAAGTTTGAAAATTACTTTGATATATTTATTTTGAAGGATTATAATGAATATCTTAAAATAAAATATTAAATTTTACAAAAACACTCAATTTTGCCGGTGAATGTTCAAAATGTATCAATTTTAAGGAATAAGGCTCATTTATCAAAACTTAATATACGAATCTTTCCATTAGGATTTACCTTCTTTGAAACCAATTCGTAAATTTATAATTTTGGCTTTTGTTGAAGAAGAACAAATATGATGACATTTATACATTTAAATATCATGAGCAAACTTAAGTTGTTAATTACTCAAAATGAGTGGGGGCGGCCCCCCCCCAAAGATCATTGCAATGCGTTATTATGGTCCCAAAATAAAACCATCATATTCCTTACATATTAATGTTTATGTTATATACATAAGTGTTTGCATTAATTTTTTATCTCTTTCAATATATTCAACATAGTTCCTTCAAAATATGGACCCAGTTTTATTTTATAGGCAATCTTGAAACGTTTGCATTTGTTTAATACATAAACAAGATTTCATTTTTTTTTTATTTCATATGTTTCTCTTATCCAATCAACAAAGCGTTTTATTATTGAACAGCAAAGTTTACCTTGAAAGTCTTGAAAGGGCGATTGTTTTTATTTCTAATTTAGAAAAGTGAAATATGTTACCTCGAATTTTACGTACGCTATCTCAAATTTCTAAGAGAAAAACTTTTACAAGAAATATTGAAGCAAAAAGGAGTAGTAGCACCAATTAGTAAGTTGCTTTTTAAGAAGTATTCACGCAGATGTATATTGAATTGGAACACACTTATTACTATTATTTTTTATTCACAGTTCAAGGCATCACAATTATTTCCATTTTGATAGTACATTTTGTTTAATATTTAATTGTATCAATGCTAAACTCGACTGTTTATGGTTGCTAGTAGTGTTTTACTGCTGTGTATATATTTATCTAGGCAATTATTTACAAATTATTAAAATGCAGCAAAATTTTAAATTGTATTTATGCACATTTTAATAACTTCATGAAAAATTCTATGTGATTAATTTTTAATTTTAACTTCGTTTGTGTTATTAATTTACATTGCTTTAACCTGACATGATATAAAAGAGAAGTTACTCGTTTAAGTCAATGTACCAATATGAATATAACTATGTATTAATATAAAACCAGTAGGGAGTTCATATATAAGTATATAATCACATATGCTCTTAGTTAAACATTAATGCTTGTTTGAAAGCAGTAAGGAAATTATAAGAACGAACTAAGCATTTTCAAAGGATAAAGATACTAAGATTAATATGTTAATCATTAATTCATTTTAAAAATTTTTTTTTAATTCAACCAAAAAAATGATTGAATGAGATTTTAAATTAATGTATGTTTCAAACTCTTTCGGCAGTTTAAGACATTGTATTTAAAGTAAATACATCTATAACAAAGATTACTTTTGCGTTCACTTTGAACACAATTTTTGAAACTGCCAAAAACCTTTGAAATAGACATCGATTTGAAATCTCATATAATCTTTTTTGTTGTTGTTGAATAAACAAAATGGTGTTTAAAGTAGAGACATCTGTATCAAGGATTGATTTTGTTGACCTTGTCACTTAACTGAAGTTCAGAATTACAAGGTCTGTCACCAGTAGTCCTTGTGTTGCCTCTAGCGCAACGTTGATAAAGCTGATCAATCAATGAATCGAATAATTCTGTGAAAGCTATTATTGAAATATTGCAAATATTTTACAAAAAAAAAAAAAAAAAATCATGAAACAGTCATAAACAGCTTTCAAAAATGCATGGAAGTATTCAAATAAAAAGAAAGTTTATTTTACTTATTTTACTATAAAATCTTGACTGTCATATACGCACATGTATAATACGCGTGCTTGATTTGACACTAAATTTTTGGGGAAAATTAAAATATAATATGCACCCATAGCTTTTCAATATTGTATTTAAAAATTTCACAAGTATTTATTAATATATTTGAAACTTTTAATAAAAAGATAATGAAAACATCAAATTCAATATGAAAACTTAAATTTTAACACAAAACAAACAATACTGTCAAATTAACGGTCAAAATCACTTTCACTAGAACACAGCTAATTTATTGTTGCTATGCCCAAGTCATAATTATTGATGCCATCGTAATATGTGACATGTACTGTAATTTCCCATTTGGGTAAAAGAACACATGTGTTACAACAATCTTTTACAGCTGCAGCAGGTTCGATGTTTAAAAACCTTTTTTAAATTTTTACATTAGTATAATATGCACCCTCATTTTTACGGACCAAAATGAGTAAAAAAAATGCATATTATAGTCAAGATTTTACGGTGATTGAAACTGCAATTAAAAATATTCGTTAAAGTGGTTTGTTAAACATGAAATTGTATTTAACATGTCATGTTTTATTAATGTGTAAATTAAATTATCTGCCTTATTTGAAAGCATATTATTGTTTTAATATATATTATTAGGAATTTAATAAGTATGTAAATAGCTATACAAAGTTATTGTTAATATATCTGATTGATTCATTGAGAAATTACATTTTAATATTGCTGTCATATTTTTGTATAAAATAATAAGTAATAAATCTTATTCTGCAATTATTATAGTTTGTTTACTTATTAAACATTTATTGCAATTATGTGTAATATATCATTTAAATTTCATTGTAAATGTATTTGATATTTTCATAGCTGGGTGTATCGACAAGAAGCAGTAACTCCAGAGAAATGGAGATATCATGTTGCAGATGGAATTAATGCTGTAATGTGGTGGTGGATTTTGGTTCATTTGTGGTACCAGTGGGGACATATTGTGGTATGTATGTTTTATTATGAGAAATTATTTCTAGTGACTTACACTATAATATTTTATAATATTAATTGAAATAATAATGAAAAGTTTTCTAAAGTGTTTCTCCTTCATAATTATTTAAAATATTTAGATATTTTGGAATATGTGTATTAATGCAACCACATTGAGAGAAATTATAATTAAAAGAACACTAAAGTGAACAATGTTTTAGTTAAAAGAGGTATGAATGCTACAATATTGTTGAAAAAAATAATAGTCGAAATTAATGAACTAATATTTCTGCCCATGTTCTGCCTCTCAATCTTCTGACTTTTCAGTAGAACAAGCAGGGAGACAAAAGAATCATTCTTAGTTATGGTTATTATTAAGAGAAGGAATGGGAACTTTTGTTCTTTCAAATGTGCTGTTCTTACCTGTTATGAGTTCTAGTTCTTATTTATTTTCAAATAACTGTTCATTGGTTTGCCTTGTTCTTTAGATCCCTCGAACAAAACCTCAAATGTGATGTAATGAATTTAACACTACAGAATAACTTCATATATGCATGTTTATTGAAACTAGAAAAAAAATTTAAGTCAATTTAATTTTTGAATTACATAAATACCAAGCAGAGTGACATTTTTTAATTTTAAAGTAGATATTGAAAATGAAGCATCTTTGGTAATATCTCAATACGAGTTTTATTAAAAAATATTTTTACATATTGAAAATAGATTAAATTAAAGGCTGGTAATGTATGATATTTGAAATCATTTTTCCGCTTGATAGAGTATTTCATGAAGTTAAGGCTTAATTGTAAGCTTGTAAATCTGCATCCTGAATTGTAAGATATGGTTGCAAATCATCTATCTATAATCACTTCATCATTTTTCTGAGTAGTTAGTCATTTCTTATTAATGAGTTGCTTAATGGTATATTGTACTCTACCCTTATTATTGTTATCAGATTCAATACTGTTGCCATCATTTTTATCATTAACCACAAACCTCTTAATTCAAAATTTTGATGCTTACCACAAAGCTTGCTACAGCTTGACCAAGGATTTTTAGTTAAAGGTGCTAAGAGCTTTTGTATTTTTGACTATATTTTAACAATAAGTTGCTTAAATTTAATATTTTGTTTTAAATAGGAGATTGATGACTAAAATTATATTGTTTTATAAGAAACAATATAATTAATGTTCTATTGTTTAATTTGATTTTATAATAAATCGTATTAAACAACAGAACATTAAGCTCCGCTAAAATTTTTATCACTTATAGTGAAATGAAGTCTAAACATTGAAAGATTTGCAGTCTTTCTTGATTAAAACAGACAAAAGTTAAAGCTTTAAATTGAGGGTTAAATTTAAAACTGCTGCAAATTAGCCTCTTTTGTCAAATCATTTAATGGTCATTGTCACTCTATTTCTAAATTTATCACTAAACATGTCATGTAGAATGTGTTTTTGTTCCTTCTGTTAAGACTGGGTCTATATTTCTTCATATCGATATTTTTTATACCAATAAATAAATTGCCCAACCTTTTCCATAATTTTAATATTTTCACATACTATTGGGGATGAGCCTTTGCTTATAGTAATATATACAGTAAACTCTCAGTAACTGAGCAGATATTATACCAGAGCACCTCCAAGTTACCAAAAAAGTTTGAATTCTGCAACATCTCTAATAACAATGCATTTAATCTGCAAAAGCAATTTATTATTATATAAAATTTAATACGCATACAAAACATACAATATTGCAAAAAACGTTTACTGTTTTGTGTTGATAACTTTCATTATTCCTTTGAAATAGATGGCATAAAATAATTTCCTAAGACTTGTTCAGCATGTGTAACAATGCTGTATTTCTGGCTGGACTGGAAAGGCAAAGGGATGAATTATAGAGAAAGTACTCTACTTTTTAAAAAAAAACATGTGTAATGATTTTGAATTAAATACAAAGATAAATAGAGATAAATTTAGTTTAGAATTTAAAGATATTTTATGTAATTGAAAAATTAAATGTCATAGATTATCAAAAAGTTAAATTTTCAATATTGGCTTTTACTCGTGGGTTGACCGGGTGTGAACGAATAATTTCACTGTAATTCATGAATGTCGTAAGAGGTGACTAAGATGGATATTTGGTGTCCAGGAGTATAGCTGAGCTCCCTGCCTCTGTGGATTATATCAGGGTGCTGGTCCTCCAGGTTGGGAGACCTGAAGAGCTTGCCTTCTGTAGGTAGGTACAAGCATCACGACCCCAAGGCACTCTAGTGATCTTTTCCTTTCCCATGGATTTTATTGTACATGGATGATGCACCCTGAGATACCTTAGTGATTCTTCTCTATCTTCAACCCTTCTTCTTGACAACCATCTTTTTTCTATTTTTTCACATGTCTAGTTCGCAACTTTGCCTTGTTTGGTGCAGCATGGCCACATCTGGCTATTGTAATACTATCATTCACTCTCTTGTCTTTTTTCAATTTTTTCTCATGTCTATATTACACTTTTACCTTGCTTGGCAAAGTATAGTCATATTTGACTCTTGTGTCATTAAAATACTATCACTCCCTATTAAATTAGAGTTAGAATTTTATGATGAACTAAAAATAAACATAGTTTGTTAGTTTCTCAAATATTTGTGTTATAGCCTCAGTTTATAGATTGATCAAGAACAAAAATTGTAATAAACAAAATTCCTTTCCTACAGAGAAGTATCAAGCAAACTTGAAGGTGTTGAATGCAAAAAAAACTTTTATAACATCTCCTTATCTAAAAATTTAAAATTAATAGTAAAGTTGAGTATAAATTTGTTAGCCTAAAATTTAGAACCCTATACATGAATTTTAAGATATTAGAGAAATCTGTTTGAAGTGCCAGCTATCATTTTGGAGTTTTCTTTCCAATGCACATTAGTGAACTGATAAACTGAACATTAGTGAAAGTGCTAATCCTATTATTGTTAATATTCTTTTTCTGAATATTTGTCAATAAATCCTTACCCCGAAATATTCTCCTTGTTGGACTGTTTTGATGGTACACCTGTCCTTAGGGGCTTATCTTCTTAAGGTAGTTATGGGAATCATGACCCTGAGGCATCCTTGTGATCTTTGCCTTTCCCTTTGAGTTTACTGTCTGTGTTAAACACAGGTAACATGCTTCTGTGTTACCCTAACAATCTTTCTTTATTTTTGATCCTCCTTCTCATCTATCAATTTCTTTTTCTCTTCCTTTTTTCCCCAAATAGATTGTCTAGTTAATCCTTGTTTGATGCAGCATAGCCATATCTGGTGGTTAAGCCATTAAGTTCCACCAGCACTCCCATATTTGTGTGGTACACCCATAATAAGAGTTTTTTGTTACAATATGTAAAGCTGCTTTGCAGAAACATCCTCAAGTAATTACTTTTGCATTATAAGTCTTAAAACGTATTTTGTCTGTTGAAAATATTCTTTGAGAGAGTAATAAATGCATAAGCAAAATACTTGTGCAATAATATGCAAATGCTCTGGAATTTTTATTAATTCTTTATTAAAATGTGAGAATTTTAGAATTGATTTATATAGTATAAAAATAATAATATAAAATAGATTGAAAATTTAAGAAAACAGATAAATATAAAATTCAGATTTAATTCCCTTTGGATGCAGAAATTGATAACAGAACATGTTTAATTTTTTAAATTGGAAAAACTAAAAATTACAATATACTTTCTAAATGTTTTCTAAATTCCATTTATAAAAAAGTGGTTTTAAAATTTTCTGATGGCTGCAATAATACATAAGTACTGGTATTTTTTAGTGCCATTTCTCTTCATGACTAATAAATTATTTTGCATCACACATTCATATTAATTCAATCTATCCTAAATTTTGGAAAAGTGGCATTAATATACATGTTTTACCTACTTCATGATGTGAAATTATTTTGCCTTTGATTAAATTGCTTAGAGTTCATGAAAAAATATTTTTTTAAAAATTTATGCTTGTATTTATATGTGGTCATGATAGCCAAGTGGTCATATTCTCGAACTGGCTGCCAACGTTGTTTCTGTCGAGTCGAGGATACAAATCCTGATTCCACTAAAGACCCTCCATGTAGCATGGCTGATGTACATTAAATCTGTTAATGCTCCAAATCTTCACTTTGGCATGGTATGAAAGTGTGAAGATTGGATATCAACTCAGATGTGTAACCATGGTTCAAAATTATAAATCCATTCCCATTTACTTCATGTTGCTTCTAAATGCAGAGTTAATCAGCATGACAATCTTAGGAGAAACAAATCAATCAAGTTTATTTTATGTCTAAAAACTGCATTAACTCTTCACGAACAAAGTAACTCTTAATAAGGATTAGAAAGTTTTTTTATATTGTGGAAGAATTTTTTTCTTCCTGTTCCTGTACTTCATTAGTTCTGAAGAAATTCTATACTGATAATGGGGTTTTTTTTTACAGTTAATTATCAGTTCCAATATTTTCCTATTATTACTTTACTCTGTTAAGAGATAATTTGTGTTTATTGAGGATTATTACTTAGGAAGTAATATTGTAAATATGGATCATTAAACTCAGTAAGAAAAACAAAAAATTAAAGCAAAATATTTAATAATAAATAAAAAAGACACTGCACAAATAAAATTAAGAGGATAGAAGAAAATTAAACAAAAAAACATTCTTATGTATTTTATATGCATAATTTCATAAAACTAATGAATGAGTAAAAGCATTGGTAGATTTAAAAATATAAAACAAATTAAAATAAATATCGTATAGAGTTCTATAACTGTAGATCAAAGCAAGAATATATATATAAAGTGCTAATAAAGCATTCATGGTTCAGATAATAAAGTCCATGAATTTTCCCAATAATCTTTTATTAGCTGTTTGTTGAGAGAAAGGCAATAACATGATAATACAGCAGAATGGTGGCTGTTTGGCTGAAGCTAAAAGAGCATATAATGATAACAGAAGAGTGACCTTTTTCAACGTGCATGTTAATTTATAATGGGGATTTTCTAGGGACATTTTTCAGTGAAATGGTTCTCACGCGGTCTAGATGTGTTGATTCTTGGATCTAATAGGGATTATTTCTGACAGATTTACAAATATGGGAAAGCGGATTAAACAAATTGTAGGATCTAATAAATGAAAGGATAATTTGGAATTGGATCAGGAAATAGAAAGGAACTCTACTTTTGAATTAGAGAATGGGAAATTAGAAAATTAAATTATTATCCTCAAAAACTATTATAAATTAAAGTTGAATATATATATATATATATATATATATATAATTTATGCACATATATACATGCTTATTTGATGGAAAATGAGAAATCGCAGGTCCACTAATTTTTTTAAAACTTGATTTACATTGAATCATATATTTTATGACATAAAAAATTTGCATATTTTTATATACATTAAGACCCTAACTGTTATAATTGTAATTTTCTGTACTTTAGGGAGAATTTGAATATCCTGAACCTGAGAAGTGGACTGATGCAGAGTTGGGAGTTGTAGATATTGAAGATTAGTTCTTTCTTTTCAAAAAAAATATTGCAAATGCTGCTTGATTTTGTAAATATATATATTAGTAGTGGAAAAGTATCTTTGAAATAAATAAAATTTCTACAATGTTAATTTCTATAGAAATTTAATTCAAGATATGTATTTATGACATCTTCCATATATATTTTTACTTTCAATTAATTCTACAACTTATTAGTAGTTATTTTTCTTTTCTCCACTTCCCCCCCCCCTATGAATTGATAAGGTGTTTTTTTTTTCATTCCCCCTATTATATTAAAATACACTCGGAGCTCCATGTATGTCTTAATTGTATAGTAATGTATATTGTGCTAATAAACACTAAATAATTTGTTCATTTATCTAATAAGTAATTACAATCCAATTAACGAATTTGTAAATATTAAATTATTATTTCTGAATATTTATTTTATAGCATTCTTAAAACATATATTTCAATTTTAAAATTTTTTTATTTATATGTTCAGATTAACATACTTATAACTTCTAGATTTATAATATCCTAGCTTTTGTTTTATAGCATTCATGAAGCATCAAATATATTTCAAAAAAAAAATTTAAAAAATTTTTTGCAAGTTTTATTTATCTGTTAATTTTTAAATCTATTTACCTTTTTTTGGGGGGGAGAAGGAACTTTCTAATTCTTGTTGCACATAAAATCTTAAGGAAGACTCAAAATAAAAATTTCCAATGCATTTTTGGGTTGTTAAATATATCATTAAAATATAATTTATTAAAAATGTAAAAAACATATGTCTACTTAATTTTCTTGGTAGGGGAAAAGTCTTCTCTGATAGTCTAATTATACTGAGGGGCCACAAGTATTTAGATTTAATGATCCCTTCTAATAATACTATGTCTCCCCATTTAACATTTTTTTTCCAGAGATGGATTTACAAAAGTATGTGCATTTCGCAACTGCAGGAAATAATTATTTTTCCATTTTGCCCAGATCTCACATAAAATTTTAGTTTGATACAATATTTGTCGAGACAAATTTTCCTTTGTAGATGATTCATTACTAAAAATTTCTACAAAATGTAAAGGATAACTAAGTTTTTCCTGTCCAGGAAACAGAAAATGGGCTGGAGTAAGAGATAATGGTTCATTCAAATCATTACTTATATAAGTTGGATCTATGACTCGATACAAGTTCGATTTCGGCACGAATAGTCGTCATTTCTTTAAAGCTAAAATACACTTTACCTAGTGTTTTCTTTAAAGGCTCTTTAATACTTCTCATGAAGTCGTTCGTTGAAGCCACCCCATCAAGGGGCATTTGGGGTAATAAACTGCCATATTATCTCACGTATGGCTACAAATTTCTTTAAATCCAAATCAACTATAATTTTGGAAAATTCTTTCAGGATGTTATCTGTTGTTTTAAAATTCTCAGCTTTATCCGGAATGACTATTTTACAATTACCCCTTCTAGCTAAAAATCGTCTTAAAGACAAAATAAAGCTTTTCGTTGTCATGTCAGTTATTAGCTCGATGTAATGAGCTCGTGTGATAGCACAAGTAAAAAAGGCTATATACAATTTTTGTTGACTGTCTTTCCCAGAACGAAGAATAATGACCAGTAAAATCAATTTCGGTCAGGGGGGGAGGGGTAAGAACTCTGTTTTTTGGTAGTTGTGTTGTTATTTGTTGAGCAGGTCAAAACCCTTTTGACATTCTGTCTACCCTTCGGAATAAAATATCCACATCGAATTTTAACAAGGGTCGCAGACATACCACCGTGGCAAACTTGGTTATGTTCTCTAAAAGTTAACAACTCAGTAAATTTTGATTGGCATGACAAGATTATTGGGTGAATTTCATTAGGAAAAAATTCATTTTTTTTCAAGCCTGCCCCTAACACGCAAAACGTTATTGTCATCTAAAAATGGGGCTACTTAAGGAGAGACAAGGTCTTAGAAATTAGTTTGCCGCTTTTGATGCCTTCCAGTTTGGAAGAATAGACAAGATTTTGTTTATATTTTGTCCAATCTTGTTCAGCTTCTTATAAGGTTATTTGCATTACAAAGTCCTATTTCTATTGATAGTTTTCTAAGCCTATTGGCAAATCTTTTTATTGAAACTGTAATTTTCAACATCTTATATAAAAGTCACTATACTTATTCAAATCTAAAACAAACTGGGAATCAAGTACTGTACATTTACTTTCAACTATTGTTTGAAATTCCTCCCGTATCTAGATCTCCGATAAGATTCTCAATTTCGATTTTACTTGGCCAAAACTCACTGGGTTTACTCAGCCAAGGCGGTCCATGCCACCACAATGAATTTTTGGCTAAATCTGAGGCCGGAATACTTCTGGATAGGATATCTGCGGGATTTTTCTTCCCTGGGCAATGAGACCATTTGTCCCGTTCAGTCAACTCCCTGACTATTTTTTACAAAGAATTTGTAATTGCCGATCTTACCCTTTATCTAATATGTGCATATATTCGAATCCGTCAAGAAATAACATTTCCTTCAAATTTTAAACATTTACTCACCTGCGTAGTTAACCTAGCTTGTAACAAACACCTTAGTAATTCCAAACGAGGCAACGTCAAAATAGATAATTTCCTTGTCTGGATCCCAGGCTAGTCCCAGAACTTTGGTATTAGTACCACATCCTGCTTCAATGGTTTTGTTTTCTATGCCTGCTCTCCTCCAAGCTTCGCGAAGTCTTATGGAATTTGTTTGCCATTTTCTAAGTACCATTCGAGTCTTTTTTAAGATTTCCACTATTTCGGTGGTAATTTTCAGAGCCGTTTCTACTTGTTCAGTTCCTCTAACAAGGTCATCAACCCAGAATGGTTTTAAAAGTGTTTCGCAAGTTTCTGAGTACAAGTCTCTGTACTGTTCGAAATGAAATTTCAATATTGCTGCCAGCAGGTAAGGACTCGGTGTTAGTCTGAACAAAACGCGATTAAAATTCAGTACAATAATCTTATTCGAATTTAAATTTTCTGTCCAAAAAAATTCTGGTAAATCTTCTGTCTTCTGTACCTACTGAAATTTACAGAAATGATTGCCGTATGTCAGCTATGTATGCAACGATATTTTATCAAAAGTTCAAACAAATTAGGGTACAAATGAATTCCAATTTTTCGACAATCATTCAGTGAATATTGTCCTTCTTTGTGAGCCGCTCCATCGAACACGATTCTAAGACGACTGTTGACTTTGTCTTCTCGCATGGGGCAAGTAAGATGAAGACTCATCAGCTAACCCTTGTAGCGAACGTCATTAAAAAACCAGTTGATTTCTTCAGGGATGAAGTCATCCAAAGAGACTCAGTAACTGAGATGCGCGTGCACCTACGAAAGCGGGGATCGAGTGTATGTATCATGCAGCATGTTTAACAGTTAAATAAAATTGAATAGATCTCTCTAGCTTGACTGTGTTCTTTCGTAATACGTTACACCCTTCTGTCATACACCTCTCAACTATTCCTTCTTCAAAGTAACCGTCAACAACCTGTTGATACTCTCTATACAACACGGGATCTCTTTTAAACCTCTCGACCAAACTCTTAAAATGTCTCAATGCCAATTTCATATTATTTCCTAACTTTTCTTGCATGCCTTCTTTCCACGCACTTTAACACAATATTTATTCTCCACTAATTGAACCGACTTATTAAATGCTTTTAAACCTCTTGCCTTCCATACCTGTGTCTATTTCGTCCCCTTTAATCCCTAAACTCCCAAAAGCGTCACATTTCAGCGGAGACCAATATCCTTTCACTCAGAACGAAATTAACCAACGTAGAATCAATCAGCTTATCACATGCACCTTGTAGCGACTATCCAAATATAGTTTCTATAGCTACCAATGACAAATCCAACCTTTGGAAACCTTTTATCAAACCCCAGTAATAATATGATCCTCCGACTAACTACGAAATCTGACAATCGCTAGACAGTTCCTTAAAATCAAATAACAAAGCTAATCCCCTATCCTCCATTTCAGCACATATATCCCGATCTGGAACCCAAATCGAAGCTCTCGATATATCGTCTATTTCCAATGCCTCTACAACTACTTCCCTTCTGCCCAAAATATTACGCAATTTCATCTCTACTTTGCAACAAACCTGCAACCTTGGATTCCTAGCTCCAAAAGAATAACTATTCAATCTTTCGGATCCTGGCAGCATAGCCTACTTTGGCTCTTGCGCCATTAAAACCTACTTTCACTCACTTTCGGATCCTGTAATTTTAACTTCTCAGAAATACTTTTTTTTTTTTTTTTTTTTGGAAAATGTGCTTTCACTACCGTTGTCAAACAATGAAAATATGCAATCCGATAATTTAGTCGTTATTTCTACTCTCACGCATTGCAATAAAATCCATTTTTTTTTATCGTTAACCACATAATTAGCGGTAGTAGTTACTACTACATTACAATTTTTCTCCGAATCATTTCCTCTTTTCTGATTTTTAGAATTTTCTAGTTTGAAACAAATGGCTCGAGCGTGTTTGCCATCACAGAAAGAACAGGCAATCCCTTTGCACTTTTTTGACAAAACATTTAAAATTACAATATAATAAGCATTTCTTTTCGCACGACAGTTTCCCTCTCTTTCTTCTAATTTTCGACGAATTTTCGCAAAGACGAGATGGATGCAATTGACAGCTAAATAAACATCCACTGGCAGATGTATTAGTTAATAATTCACTAACTGATGGTACAAATTTATTATCATTGGACTCGCCAAACTGATGGCGAACGAGTTGTTTACATTAAAAATTCGAATTCCGAGGGGGGGGGGAGGCAATTCGATGCGAAAAGCTCTCTCTCGCGCGCTGATAGCATTATGTAAAAAAGTCATCAATTCTTCTAAATTGTGATTATTACTAGAAATCTGATTTTTCTATATTCTAATGCAAGATCACTAGGGAAAAGCTTTAAAATAATCGCAATAAGCATAACAAGACATTTGTCAGTAGTACGAACTAGTAAGCTGATTATTATAGGTGCTGTTTTGTAAGTGTGTGTATTGCTAATGTGCACAAAAGCTGAAATTGTTGTTAAAAAAGCTGAGATTGTGTTACTAATCTGTACAAATACTGTGTTTTCTGTTTGTGTTTTTTATCTGTCCTAGTTCTGTTACCTGCGCGACGCCCTGTTCTGAATAGTTGTCAATAAAGCGTCATTTGCTATTATCCTCCCTATTGGACTGATTTTCCTTGCATATACATCCGAGCATGATTGTAGTTTTTTTGTAATATTTCCTTTTTGTAAAAATTACATGTTTTCAGCCCTCTTTTTTTTTTTATTATGCTTCAAAAATTTCATTCTAAATTTTTCTAAAATATTATTTAAGAATTTTGATCAAAGCGTATTTTTTAAATGCATTGATCAAAATGCTAAATATATATATATAAAAGGACACATTTAAATTAAAAGAGCCACAATTTCAATTATGTCTACGAGACTGGAAATTAATATCCCTTATATATTGTAAAAAAAATGTACCGTATAATCTCCGTTGCTGCATAATAAAGTGTACTCGTATGTAACGCTATTAAAGAAAAATATATAAATTTATTTAAAAACTAAATAATGGAATAAATTTAATAATAATAACTGATAAACTTTACCGGCTTTTTTTTTTCTTTACCTGAAATTTAAAATATTTTCAAAGCAGCAAAAATTAATTTCACATTCTTTAATAGTCATTGCAAATGCCAATCTAATCGGATATTTTCAACAATTCATTATGCTCATTCAATAGAGCATCTAGCTCGCTGACGATGCGTCTGGCAAAGAATGAATCAAAGTTATTGTAGCCACAACGTGCATCCACCCGATTGGCTAGTGCGCTTCCGGAGTCCTCGCCGCCCATAAAGTAGATTTGTAAAAATCCATGTGGTTCGTTTGGCATTGGCAGCAATGAGCCTATTTTAAAACGTTTTTCTGAATTTCACTTGGTGTGTGAGTGTGTGTGTGTCATCAAATTTTCGATCGTTAATTTAACCAACTTCCCATCAAGCTAGAGCTTTGAAATTTTGGGAATCGTTCGTACTGGCCTAACAATGCAATATTTAGACATTTGCAACAAGTTTTAACTAATATTTTCTTTAATAATGCAGTTTAGCCCAAACACTTGGCGCGATTTCAAAAATTGGCACCAAACTTGGCGATTGTTTTTTTTTTTTTTTTTTTTTTTTTTGCTGAGCGTTAAATCCGTGAAACGGAACAGGGTAGCCACATTTGGCAAAATACTGCCAAATAATTCTTGTCGCCAAGGATAAACCTTTCATGAATTCTGGTTCCCATTTTTTTTAATAGAATGACTTACAAACTTTCAAATGCATGTTTTGATTTTATGAGTATTATGAATTTCTTAATATGCTCACGAATGTATCTTTTTAAGTAAATTTTAAAGTTAAAAATAACTAACAGTTTTAACTAATATTTCAATAATTTTCTTTAATAAACTTTGCTACCATATAAAAACGTTATTTTTAAAAACGTTGGTTTTTATATCGAATTATTATGATAAACTTGGCCTCTGATTTTAAATGTAGAATAGTATTGTTGACCATTTGCATTAGCATTTTGAACTATTTCTGTTGCTCCGAACGATGTCATTTGAAAGCATGAGTTGAATGTTCGAATGGACTTCAGGAACACATTAGAATCTGGATCTGTGCCGATAAGCAAACCGTTCAATGGTTCCGGTGGTGTTTCAATTTCAGGTAGTTGTACCTTCCCTGACACGCAACACATCACGGCTGGTTCATTTTTGAATTTCAAAGCATGACAATACGGGCATTTTTTGTCCATAGCACCAATTACCACTTTTGAATGAGCATAATATTCAATATCGGGCTCATACTGGAATGCTAGACGCAGGAATGATGTAGCTACAAATGCTCGATGTGCCTGTTGGCGTTGTTGGTCATTTGCTCTGCGTCTATTGACAGTAAAACGGTGTGATTGTC
The DNA here is from genome assembly GCA_019974015.1 of Nephila pilipes. Taxonomy (NCBI): domain Eukaryota; kingdom Metazoa; phylum Arthropoda; class Arachnida; order Araneae; family Nephilidae; genus Nephila; species Nephila pilipes. Next base: position 374,079 of record BMAW01098781.1, on the reverse strand, counting down.
GTTGTTCTAATCTCATGACTTCATTGCGTTCAGCTCGTGTATCGTCTAATTGTTCTTGACGCAATTGCGCCATTCTCACACGCGCTCCAGTATCTTCTTCTTGAACTTGTTCTTTGGTTCTTTGGGCTCTTCTATTTCGAATGCTTCTAGATTTATTTGTATCACGGCTCAAATTGGCCCCTTTGCGTTTTGTTGGCATTGTTCACTGTACAATACAAAACACACATAAATAGAACTGATTGAATTATTTAATTATTATTATTATATTTAATTATTATATTAATAATTTATTTTATCTTTGATTACATTAAATATACATGTAAAAATTAGATAGTTTCACGAAAGCGAAAAATTTTATGTTTCTTAATTATATCGAAAATACATATTGTTAGAAATAGTGAAAAAAAAATTCTGTTGAAGTTAGAGCTCTTATAAGTAAACACAAAAAAAATTTCCCAATTGTAATAAAAATCTAACTTTCACCGAATTCGTTTTTCACTATTCCCAACAATATTTTCGTTATAAATAAGAAAGAATAATTTTTGATTTTATAATAAACGTATAAAAATAATATATACTTACAACTCAATAGCCGTTGTTTGCGGGAACTCGTGACACGTGTTGAGTATTTTAGAGGTTATGTAAATCACTTAATTAACTGATCGTGCGAATTACACTCAAAATTAATAATTTTATTAGTTATTAATAATTAATTATATTCAATAATATTAGTTATTAATAAATAAATAATAAAGTTACTTGAGAATATATTTGATATGAGAGTTACACTGAGATAGTAAAAATGTTTAACTACTACGCTTGACGCATAAACACTAATGATAGCCGAAAACTGTAGAGGGAGTGAGAGAAGGTTTATTGTTTGAGAGAAATAGGAGACCATCTTCGTTGTCATCCCTACCCCTCAGGGGGCTCATCTACCTGAGATGAGTACGGGCTTCACAACCCCGAGGTACCTCAGTGATCTTTGTTTTCCTCTTCTTCTCCCCCTCTTTTTTTTCCTGTCATGTGTTTTGCTTTGGGGGGTTTTCCGCTTGATATCTTATAATATCAGGCGGAAAACAGTTTAAACTAACTTAGTGTTTTTTCTTATTAATGTTTGTGTTAACTCTTGTGTTGAAAAAAAAAATTAAAAATAAAAAAAAAATGAATAAAAATATTTAAAATTAAAAAAAAAAATCTTTGTGGTGTCTCTACTAAAACACTAAAAGGCCGACGGCGTATCAATGCCGATTTCCTGCATGCCTAGCTCTGGCAATACGGGGCCCCAGTACCCCTCATGCGGAGGTACCTAGTGGGAGACCGCATGGGCGTGATTGGAAAAGGCCCTGGTTAGGGAAGGGTGTGCGAGGAGAGGAGTTGCGTGCGCCGTCGGTGACAGTTTCGGAACGTCATCCTCAAAATGTTCCTAGAGGGAGAGCCTTGGTTGCGTGTGGCTGGATGGTGTGACTCTCTCCCATTGCGAGAAATCCTCCTTGGCTTCGGCCTTGGACCTGTGCCTCTGCCTGGGCACGTAATGGGGCAGGCCACATTGTCCGGCTGAAACGAATCTCTCCGGAGGTTACTCGTTTCCACGTTAGGAAAGGGTGGGGAGATGGGTCTGGCGGGGACCCATCGAACTAGAAGTCTGTCCGTGTTTTTCCCTTTTTTTCTCAGGCAATATGGCGACAACTATAATGAATTCAGATTTGGCTCCCAAAGCTATTAAAAAAAATGTTAAAACTAAAAGTGAATCATGGGCTGACCGAGTTGAGCGGCATTCCGAAAATGAAAATATAGAGATAATAGACAAATTTACTGAAATTGCTAATTTTAGATTCTTTATAATAAAAAGAGAGACTGAAACTTTCTCTACCATATCTCCTTTTTTTAATTCAAAAGGGAATTCAAGGTATGGTAGGGACTGTTAAGGATATTAAGAAACTACGTTCTGGGGACCTATTAATCGAGGTCTCAAACTCAAAACAAGCACAGCTTGTAATGAGTATGAAGACCTTAGGACCATATCCTGTAGTGACTTCACCACATAGAAACCTAAATTACTCTCGTGGCGTGGTATCCTCAAGGGATTTGGAAAACGTGTCGGAGGAAGAGATTTTGGAGAATTTGCAGGACCAGCTGGTTTGTGGTGTCCGGAGGATTACGATTAGGAGAGATGGTAAGGTGCTTAACACCCAGCACCTCATCTTGACCTTTTCGACTCCTACCCTGCCACAAACAGTTCAGGCCGCATATCTCCGACTCTCCGTCCGACCATATATTCCAAACCCTCTGAGATGTTTTAATTGCCAACGATACGGCCATTCTAAAAACGCTTGTAGGGGACAATTGACATGCTCTCGATGTACAGCGACAGGGCACGACAGTGCTTCCTGTAACGCTATAGAGAAGTGTGTCAATTGTCAGGGAAACCACCCTGCATACTCTCGTTCTTGTCCAAAATGGGCAGAAGAAAAGGAAATCTCTACGGTGAAGACACTACAGAATTTATCATATCCCGAGGCTCGCCGCGTAGTAGCTTCCCGTACCCCTGTACAGGGAAAAAGCTACGCTACGGCAACCCAGAACACTAAAGTTTCTAAATCCACCCAATTTCCGGAACCTAAGACACCGCAACATATCACTAAGACTACAAAACCTACCACTAAGACACCGCAACCTATCACAAAGACTCCATTATCAAGAAAAAAATTAAATATAGTTAAACCCCCTTCCTCTGTTAAAGCTAATCAGACTAGGCCATTGGCCAGGTCAAAGGCTTTACAGAGGCAAAAATTAAAATCTGCAGCGAAGAACAGTGTTCCTCGCAAAAAAACTAGGGTCATTGACGGGGATGCGGTGGTTTTACACCCATCGCCCGAAGATTATGACTCCATGGGGGTCCTGGAAACGGGACCTTCCACTTCGAGTGCGCCCATTTAATGGCTTTTGTTTCCTGGAACTGCCGTGGTTTACGACCCAGACTAGAGGATCTCAAATCCATTATATCTACGCACCAACCTGTCTGTGTTGCTCTTCAGGAAACTTTTCTGAAGAGTAATATGACAACCCGCGTGCGTGGATATCATTGTGTACGACGGGATGTTGATGCAGCATCACCCTCTTCTGGAGGTGTTTGTATTTTGGCATCCCAGAACTGTCCTCATAACGTCGTTACATTGACCACATCGTTGCAGGCTGTGGCTGTGCGAATTCACACCCGCACACTAATCACAGTCTGCTGCATTTACCTGCCACCTAACGATGTAGTGTCACAAATGGATTTAGACCAACTAGTCGATCAGTTACCAGCTCCCTTCCTTCTGCTTGGTGATTTTAATGGACACAGCCCTCAGTGGGGATATGATGGTACAAATTCTCGTGGTCGGCAGATCGAGCGATTGATCTCTGATCACAGTCTCTGTCTACTGAACACCGACGAGAAGACGTATTTCCATGCTCCCACTAGGACATTTCATTCTCTTGATCTAGCCATTTGTTCACCGACACTGCTATCGTCGCTGAATTTAGAGGTTCTAAATGATCTCTATAATAGTGATCATTTCCCTCTCCTGATCTCCCAGGTTCATGGTAGTGGGGTGCGTTTGCGTCCCCCCACTTACCGCTTCAACCGGGCAGATTGGGATTTATTCACACGGTTAGCGGTTATTACCGGTACAATGGTTCAAGATCAGGATATTAATAGCTCTGTCCAAAATGTCACTACCTCTATCGTGGACGCTGCTGATGCAGCGATACCGAAGAGTAGAACATCACAGAGGAAGATGAGTAAACCATGGTGGAATAAGGAATGTCAATCCTCCTACAGGGAACAAAAGAAATTGTGGGGTATCTTCAGACGGTATCCCACAACTGAAAATCTCATAGCCTTTAAAAGGGCAAGGGCGATTGCTCGCAGAGTAAGGCGACATAGTCAGAGGGAATCATGGATCAGGTATGTCTCTTCCATCACATCGTCTACCACAAGTCAACAGTTATGGAGAAAGGTAAAAGCTGCAAACTCCCTGTATCGGGAATTTTCCATCCCGATACTGGAAACTGCAAATGCTGTGCATTCTTCACCTGTCGAAGTGGCCAATGTAATCGGCCACTCTTTTGCTAGTGTGTCAAGCTCCGATTCATATAGCGCTAAATTTTTAGCGACTAAGAATCGTTCTGAGCAGACACCTATCAACTTCAGGTGTCGGCAACCACTCCCTTACAACTGTGACTTTGACATGTGGGAATTGAGAAAGGCTCTGTCCTTGGCTCACAATACCAGTCCAGGCTCTGATGGTATAACATACGATATGCTTCGCCACTTGAGCGAGGATTCACTTGTCAGTCTCCTTTACCTATTCAACCGAATATGGAGGGAGCATGTGTTTCCTAGCCAGTGGCAGGAAGCAATCGTTATTCCTATTCTGAAGCCTGGTAAGGATCCAAAGAACCCTCTCCACTATAGGCCTATCGCTCTGACGAGTTGCCTGTGTAAGACGCTAGAACGTATGGTCAATGCCCGTCTCGTATATCAATTGGAAAAGAATCAATGCATTCCTCCGTTTCAGAGTGGCTTCCGTAAAGGAAGATCCACAGTAGATAACATCCTTCTACTCGAAAGTCAGATTCGTTCTGCTTTCGTACGGAGGAATCATTTGGTTTCTATTTTCTTTGATATCGAAAAGGCATATGACCGTACTTGGCGCTATGGGATTCTGCGCACTCTTTACGATCATGATCTGAGAGGCAATTTACCTCTTTTTATTAAAATGTTTTTAAATTTCAGATCTTTTAAAGTACGGGTTGGTAATGTTTTATCTTCATCTTTTATTCAGTTTGAAGGAGTTCCTCAGGGGAGCATTTTGAGCCCCACTCTTTTTATTTGTCACATTTCTCCCATTCTTTCTCATCTACAACCATCTGTACATGGTTCATTATACGTTGACGATCTGCAGATTTCCTGCGAAGGATCGTCAATGCATGTCATTGAGCGACGACTTCAGACCGCAGTCAATAACCTGGTTACATGGTGTGATGCTAATGGGCATAGTATCTCTCCCAGTAAGAGTAGTTGCGTGCATTTTTGTAGGAAACGGGGTCTCCATCCCGATCCTGACATTCGTATCCGTAATACGTCTATTCCTGTCGTCCCTGACGTCCGCTTCCTCGGAGTAATTTTCGACCGCAAACTCACCTTCCTTCCGCACATTTTATATCTGCGGAGGAAGTGTGAGAAATCCCTTAACATCTTGAAGGTGTTATCCAACACCTCTTGGGGAGCGGATCGAACTTCATTACTCCGAGTGTATCAGTCGGTGATTCTGTCTCGGATCGACTACGGATGTGTCGTCTACGGATCTGCCTGCAAAACTACCTTGCGGAAGCTTGACCCAGTCCACCATAATGCTCTGAGAATCTGCTGTGGTGCGTTCCGAACGTCACCTGTGCAGAGTCTCTATGTCATTTGTAACCAGTTACCTTTGGCTTCGCGGCGCCTGAAACTGTCGCTCTATTATCATTTCAAAATGTCATCTCTCCCATCTCACCCATTACAGAATATCACTACCAGCCCGTCTTTAAGGAGATTGTACAGTGCTCGACCTTCTTTCATCCGTCCTTTTTCTGAAAGGGTGAAAGACATCATCGAGGAACTCAGCCTACATGACTTGGGTATTCAACAAAGAAATTTTTTTAAATTTCCACCTTGGAATGTGCCAAGATTTATATATCATAACCCTTTTGCTTCATACAGCAAGAGCACCACATGTCCCATTGTTCTCCAGAGAATCTTTGCCTTCCATCGCTGTCAGTATGAGGATTTTATTCCTATATACACGGATGGTTCGAAAGGAACTGGATACGTCGGCTGTGGTGTCGTTTCAAACGACATCAGGCACAGTTACCGGCTCGACTCTTCCTGCAGTGTCTACACTGCCGAAGCAGTCGCCATCTACTGTGCCCTGAAATTAGTCGAGAAATCCAGTTCTCGAAAGTTTGTTATATATACTGACAGCAGGAGCGTCCTGGAAACATTGGTACATCTGGACGATAGAAGTCATCCTATCGTGGTTGAAATTGCCGGAATTATTTGTCAGCTTTATAGCAGGGGTTATGACATAAAATTCTGCTGGATACCTAGTCATGTAGGAATTTTAGGCAATGAACAAGCGGACTCGGCTCCACGTTCGGCAACGAATCCTCTGCAGCTCGCAGTCCCATTTGAGGACATTCGACGTCACATTTTAATTCTCATTCATCAGACATGGCAGGAATCGTGGAGTCTTCATATAAATAATAAATTACACTCGGTGAAGCCGATCATCGAAGAATGGCCTGTATTTCCAATGCGAAGAGCCGATGTCAGATTGACACGCCTTCGCATTGGACATACTCGATTTACCCATAGACATCTTTTATTTGGAGAAGATGCTCACGAGTGTCCTTCCTGTCATGTCCCTTACTCTATTCATCACATTTTAATTGACTGTCCGGTGTTTGATCATCATCGCCGGACTTTTTTTCATTCATCTATTTTAAAACTGTCTGACTTGGTGGGGGAAAACCCCCACCATAATTTATTTGCCTTTTTACGTCATATTGGCCTTTTACACCACATTTGATTTTTAACATTTTATCTTTTGTGTGTTTCTTGTGTTGGTCTTGTTCTTATAATGCCGTTAAATGTTAATCGATTTTAACAAGTGTTTGGCGCAGCATAGCCTGCTTTGGCTCTTGCGCCATTAAAATCGACTGTCACTCACTCACTCACTCGTTGTCATCCCTACTCCGTGCTGTTTACTGGGTGAGAAGTGACACCGGTAGACACATGGCGGGGATAACTTACCAAGTGATAATTGATGTTATCGAGCGGGATAAAAAATGATAAAATTATGAAAATGACTATTAAAAAGCAGGGCTTGGTGATAGAAAAGTGAAAATTTAGGGTTGTGTGTATTTTTTAATGCCACATAATAAAATAATAATAATAATAATAATAAAATATCAAATAAATAAATAAATAAAAATAAAAAAATTTGGGGGTGGACACCCCTTATCACTTAGAGGTTTGAAAAATAGATAGTAGCCGATTCTCAGACTTACTGAATATGCATAATAAATTTCATAAGAATCGGTCAAGCCGTTTCGGAGGAGTATGGGAACGAACATTGTGACAGGAGAATTTTATATATTAGATATATATTAAGAAAATTATTTAAACGAAATTCACCTTAATAAACGTGCTTTATTTTAAAATCGCTTATTATTACTACGCAAAAACAATTAAAGTATAAATTTTCAAATTAATCGATTCTATTTAACAATTCACACATTAATTTCAAAATGTCGTACCTCGCTAAAGGACGTTGGTAAGATATGTTTATTCTCTCGGAAGAATTAAATCTAAAGCCTGATTCTTCAATGACAGTTAAGAAATCTTAAGATTTAATAGTTAAAGATATAGATTATGATGAGGAATTCAATAAAGATTTATTTACGAGTATAATAGTGCAGCGAAAAACAAAAGTAGAATTTGAAAAAAAGTTACGCCCTGAAACTCTTGCCGAAGCACAATGAAAACAAGAGTTTGAAGAGAAACAACGTCAAGATCAACACGAAATCGAGCTAGAGTGATTAAAATTAGAAAATCTACACAAATTTCTTACAACAGTTGATGAATCTGACTATTCAAAATTACTAGGCAAGATAATATCCAAATATCTCCATAAATATGAAGTTAAAGAATATATTAGCTATTATTTTGTCTTATTCGAACGTCAAGTGCAACGTTTAACTATTCCAAAAGAATATTGGATTTCATATCTTTTAGGACTTACCTTCTGAAATTTCTCATATAGTCCCACATGAACCAGAGGAGATAGTAAACAACTACGACCACTTAAAAGAACCGCTAAAATAATTTTTTAATATTAATTAAATAATTTATAAATATAATTTAAGAAATTTATAAATATAATTTAAAAAGTCGGTAATTTTCCATTTCGCTGGCGCAAATCTCACCATGCAGACTTTGTTGGTAACAACACACAGTAAACACAGAGTCCATTTGGCATTGGTTGTATCATTTTTGGCGACTTTATCGCCTGAACTTGCGAAATGGAAAAGTACCAAAAAATCTTACAAAAGCATATTGCATACCACAAGCTACATCATCATCTATATCTTAAAAACCTGAAATAGACAATTGACAAATAGTTAATACAACTTAAAATTACAGAGATAGATACAAAATAAATTTAAAAATTAGCAAGTCTCTTACCAACTTCAATTTCAAAAACAACATATTCACTATCCTAACACGAGACCCATTCACAGAATGAACTCATTTGGCTAAATAATATTTGAAACGAAACGAATAACACGGTGATCTTCAAAAAGAAATGTAAAATTTAACAACAACCATTTTTTGTAGCCGTTAACACATCGATGCACTACATAACCATCCTATTCATTCCTTTTTCTTTTGATAATAATGACACCTTGGCTACCGCGTTCACTCAAATATACATTAGGTTTCCCTTAAGTATAAATTGAAATTAAAAAAAAAGCCATCGATGTTAGTTTTTAACAAAAAATACCTGGCAACATGCTATCCTGCATCTGATATGTTTACAAATCCGGATTTTTAATTAAAGGTGATTCGCAGGAAGTGCTCGATACACTTTTTATTTTAATTCGCGTTACACCCTATAAAATATTAATGGAAAATTGGACAAAAAATTAAGTTTATAAAAAAGAATAGTCATGACTAAATGGTCGTATGTTAAAGACCGTGTAAAATACGCCGTTGGTAAGAAAATTTATAAAATGTTTTGATTAAGTAAATGAATGCACATATTAAATTTAACTCCTATTATGCTATTGTAACTTTTTTTTTTTTATCATTCTTTATATAGCTGTTTGTAATTTTAAGCAAAATGGACCACACAGACTTCATCTTACTGTGGGAGAAACTGTTCACATATTACAAGAAAAAGAAGGTAACATCGACATCTTATTCATATTTATTCATTTCTCAGTAAGCTTATAAAATTTATTTAAGTATTTTTTCTTGCGAAACTTGCAAAGGCTTCTATTTTAACATTGTTATTTTTGTTTTCTCATCAAAACCGATATAAACTCGTAAGTGACACCTGTCAATAATTTTTTTAGTTGTTTTAGTAATATTATAAAAAGGATTAAAAAATCATATCTATCATGTTGATGAAATGCAAAAAAAATCACCTTATATTATCTTAATTTTTTTTTTTAATTAAATAACAGAAGATTATATAAACATAAAAAATGGTAATGTTATATTAGTATGTGAAAGTATGTGAAACACAAAAAAGAAAAAAAATTAATTTTACAAAAAAAGGGGAAAAAAAAAAAAAAAAAAAAAATGCAATACACTTGTCTGTAGTCAAGAATACTTTGTAGAGTTCTTAATGATTATTTAATTTATTGTACAAAATCAATTGTATGTATCTTTCTTTTCCAAGTATTATAATGCAATATTAAAGATTTTGTTAATATATAAATTTACTTCATTTAATGTATTAATAGATTTTTGTCATCACATTTTTTATTATGTTGGCTAAAACATTATTACCCATACATATTTGCTTTATCTCTATAAGTGATTTGTCACCAATATACCTCATGTAATTTCTAGGTGCAACATTGATAAACAATCATCAAATTATTTGTTCTTTTCCAAACTTTGTGTCAGACTCGTAATTCTGTTCCTCATGTTGAACCTTTATGTGCGATGACACTGGCTTATTCCTCTACAATTGTGAAGTCTTTATGAATACCATGAGTAAAAAGGGCTACTTGTATAGTATTTGTTGCATCCATTAATTTATAAATTGCTACAAAATAAAACTCAAATTTTTTGGATTTGGTTTTAATTTATTGAATATCCTGGAAAATGCAACAGATATGAGATCTTCCAAATGTGAGATCTTTTGCACGTTTTGCTTTTGTCATGTCAGAACAGATAATATTCAGAATGGCATGAGCCTGTGATGAAAAAGCACTTCAGCTGCACTCTGACAACATTCTTTTACAAACTCTATCAGCAAAGGGTTCTCCACTCTGAGCAATTTTTTATGCTATCATGTAGCAGACATGAACACTATTTTCAGATTTTTTTATTTGTTCAAATGAAAAAAAAGACTGCTTACAGTTTAGCTTTGATTTTAGTTCACTTACCTTATCACTTAAAAAATGATTTTCTATTGCAGAATATTTTCCACTGTGATTAGAATCATAATGTCTCTTAATGTTGTATTCTTTCATCATAGCTACACTCTCATTGCAAATAAGGCAAACTGCCTTACTCTTATGTTCAACAAAAAATAAAGATATTACCACTTTTCTGAAAAAAATCGCACTTTTATTTCATTTTTTTTGTTGTTGTCATGACTTATCGTGCACTCATTCAAATACCATAAACGCTTCCAAATTTCAAAATGTAGAATGAGTGTGAATAATTTAGCTATAAAGTCAAATGCACAAAAACTACTTATCATCAAACCAAATAGGATGTTTATAACTACTTGACCCTTTTGCAACTGATTGCAACATTAGGAGAGATAGAATTCAGTTCATTTATTCCCCCTCTATAGAAGCAAAGTGCTCAAGGTCATCTTTGGTGAAATATTGGCAAAAGATTGACATTTGTCTCAAAACTTTTAGAGATAATAATCCACCCTTTCTTGAAATATCTGAGATTTTATGCAAATTTTTTATTTTTATTTCATCATTTTCAGAAAATTTTATCTCAGATGGATAACAAACATGTCAATGGAAAAAACTGTTATTTTTTAAGGTCAAAATCTAAGCTCTAGAGCCTAATTCTATATATGTGCAAGTATTTTAAAATTGACGAGAATCTTATGAAATAAAATTTGTTCTTGTGTTGCCAGAGGTCCAAAGCAGATTAACTAAATTTTAAGGATCCTTTGAAATTAATGTAAAAATTTTACATAGTTTTAGTGATTACTATGGTAATGCATTTATATATGTACTGAATTTTTTGTGGCTATATTATAATATTACATCATTAAAATTTGCAATATTGTAATCTTTATTACAATTATCTTTGTATTTCAGATTGGTTTTATGGTTGCTCAACGAAAAATAGAAGTTCTTGGGGTATTTTTCCAAAATCTTATGTATCTGTGAAAGAATCAATTGTTGACAAAACTGGGTATTTACGTTTCCTTAATATTTTAAGTATAATTCTCAGTTTTTTGTAAAATTATTATATGCTATTAATGAGACACTTGAAAATATAAGTTGTAGCAACAATAAAGTATATGATCTTAAACACCAGTTCAAACAGTTTACATGAATGATTTTAACAAGTGACCTCTGTGTTATCAAATTTATTATTTCTTTTATTTATGTTAACATATACATATGTTTACATGTGCACACATATGTTTGTACATATATGTATATCTTCTTAAAACCCTTGATTAATATACCATTTTGAGGGTCATATAAATTTTTGAGAGAGGTTATTGTAACAAATTTGTGGCCACTGTAGCCAAGTGGTCACAATTACTCTGATGAATAGTTTTCATCGAGCTATGGGTTTGAATTTTGATGCCATGATGTAGTGGGGCTGATGTATGTTAAATTTGTTAAGGCTCCAAATTTACCTTTTGGCATGGTGAAGAAGGTGCCATTTCAGGTGTTGTCCTCATCCTCAAGATATTTATGTTTTGATGCAATTATATTATTGAACTGTTATTTTGTAAAGAATATAAATTCTTTAAATCTTTAGCGAGCCAGAATTGGATTCTAGCATCATTTTCATATTCTAGCATCATATTGTGAAAGTTTGTTGAAGGTTGAATTCCTCTTTTGACCTAGTGTTTTGCTCATTATGTCCCATGAAGATTCGGTGACAGAAATTGAAGCTAACCAAACATCTTTCTTACTTTACCTTAAGAAGTGCAAATGAACTTGTTTGTGGAAGAATCTATTTCCAATCTAATTTTTCAAAGCATTTGTTTTTGAAAATTTGTTAAAGTAGGATTTCTCATTATTTTGTAGTTATTTAGTAATAATAAATAGTAATGATATTTAGTTATAAAAAATAATGGTGGCCACTAGCTTCTTTTCTTACAAATAATTAATATGAGAAATCGAAGATTTTTAATTTAATAAGTATTATTTTGGTTCTTAGCATTAACCCTTTTATGGTCATAGACTAACTTAATATTTTTGCTGTAATTAATATAAATGAATTGGCTTTACTGTGAAGATTTTTGTCCTGGTGCAGTGAAATGAATTTTTTGCAAATTGGAATTTTAGTCTACTGCACATATGTGAAGCAAGCTTACTATTATTCTTAAATATTCTGCATAGTGGTTAACATGCTCCTTTTTTGCATTTAAAAGAATTACATTAGTTTTATTTGAATTTCTTTTGCTATGAGTTGTAAAATGTTATACCCTTTTTTTTTAAGTCTCCATGAAGCTATTATCCCTAGAGAGCCACCAATTGTTCAAGAAATTACCTCAGTTATTCGTGAATGGGGTACCATTTGGAAACAGCTTTATATTGTAAGAAATTTTTTCATATCTCTTTTTAAACTATTTCTATTATTATGTATAAGTCCCTGCTTTATTTACCAAATTAAAGTGTATATATATGCATATATGTTTTCTTTTACTTTGATTTATTATAAAAGTATTTTTCTCTTTCTGATGCAGTTCAGAAAGCGAAAAATACTTTAACAAGGGTACATTAATCTCTAATATTTTTTAGAAATTAATGTATTTCTGGAGACTTCATTTTAAGATTAACATGTAAGGATTCACATGGTTCTTTTCTTCTTATGGAAATTGCATTTCTAAACTTCAGATAAAAAAAAAAAACCCTATTTGAATTACTACTGTGTTTCTATTTCTTGGCAGTTATGAAATATTTCCTGAAAGTGAATAAATATATATGTCTAAAGGTAGCTTTGAATTAAAGATTTTACAAGAAAAAAAGAAACCTCTGGGTGTTTTAATATTTAACAACTGTTGTATTTGCGATAGTAATTTTGGTGATTATTTATATACTTAAAAATCAATTAATATGCTGAATAAATTGTATCAATTTATCTTGGTTATTTCTTAGTAATAATTAAAACTTTATAGTACTGTCTTGTGTCTCAAAAACTCAGAATTCTGTATAGTTTCTTCAGGTCCAAGCTCTATTTGAAGTGAGTATTGAGTGTGTAAAATTAGGAATGTTCTATATATAAATGTAACTGGTCTTCAAAGTCTTCTCTTTGTGTGATGGGAAAGTTATGAGAGAGAGGTAAGAGTTTGGACTGTGTCTTCCTGACTTGACCATAGTTTAGAATTATGAGGTCCTCCATCAGTATTCCTTGTGTAGTTTCTAGTGTAATAAGAATTTAAATTTATCTGCATTCAAACTGTAATGTGTGCTTATTTTAATAAAAGTAAAATTGGAAATGATTTATTGATTTTAAAATGTATTTTTTTAGATGAGAGAATCGGAATTTGAAATAATTCGTAACATGATGTATGAGCTTATAGAATGGCGTCGAAAAATTATGTCTGGAACTTTGCCTGTGGTAAATTATTTATTTTTAATGAAAATGTTTTTGGTGTAAATGATCTGTATAACAATCAAATTTATCAAATATTAGCATGAAATAATATGTATTTTCTATGTTCTACATTTGTGTAGTGTGTTGACAAAGATGCAGTGTGAGAGAAGCAAAACTCTTATTTCTTTACATCAGAGTATTTTAGTTAGTTATGAAATCTCTTAAGGAAAAAAAAAAATTAAATGTGTGAAAATTTCTCTTGCTGCATAAATAATTTATGTTAGAAATTTTGCAGAACATTTACTAACATTAGTTTTAACATTTCAGAAATTCTCTGAACATTTTTTTTTTCTTGCTTAAATTAAAAAAAAAAGTAAATTTTGAATATTTAATTATACTATTTTACTAAAAATGTCATATAGCAGGTTGTGAAATCAGACCTAGAAATTAAGCATAATATATGTACAACATAAAATTAAGCAGTTAAATTATTGTATTGAAAATCATTTGACTTATAGCAATATCAAGATAAATAACAGTGGGGAATCCAATTCATAAAAATTTTTGATAATGTAGTTCTTTCCTGTATCTCTAATTTTGGAAATGTAGATACTTTAGTACTTAATTTATCTGCAATGTTTTGAAAAATGAGTCAAGTTACATGCTACATTATGTAAAAATTTGATTCCTTTCATTAAAAATTTTAATTATTTAAATTTTACTATGTATTTTTTATAGATGTACTTTATTAACTTAAAATTTTCATGATGTAAAATTTTATTTTTAATGAGAAATTATGTTAAAGTAGCTTTCCATTTTAGTTTTAGAGGAAAAATCTTGTAAAATATTTATGTATATATTTTAATTAATGTTTCTGTAAAATGTGTTATCTTAATTATATATATATTTTTTTCTGCTTTTAACATAATTTGTATTTTCTGCACAAATATAGGATGAACTCAAGGAATTGAAACAAAAAGCTACTACTAAAATTGATGTGGGGAATGCGTAAGTAAATTTTCTGTTATGATGTCTGTAATGTTTTTTAAAAATTTGGCTATTTCTTTTAGAAATTTATAGTGATTAAAATTCTGTGTGAAATTTTACTTACTGTTTTATTTTAAGTTACCCTAAACTTTATTTTTAAAATTTAATATTTGAAAAAATAATGTTATTTTGACTGTGAGGCTTCATAAAGTGTATTTTTTTTTTTTTTTTTTTCACAACATTGATTTCATTCTTATTTTTGGAAGGTTAGGGTATCTCAAATTTCTTATTCCTTTTCAGTTTAAATAGCTATTGTACCATGGATTTTTTCACAAAAATTAATTTTAGGTATAATTTTTCATTGATTAATATTTATTGCATTTAGTTATTTTTGATTTCCGTATAAACTTAAAAATTCCACTGAAAATAAAGGCTATGATATTTATGTTGCAAACTTATGATTAATGAGGGATCAAAAAAAAATAATTCTGTGTGGTTTCCAATGTTTGTTTTTGAATTGTATGCGTGTGGGAATTGTGTTGAACAAAATCCGTCCTAAGTATGTTTTTTTCCCGCTACAATTGTGTGAGAGCTGTGCTAGTGAAAAATAAATGCTGAAAGAAGGCTATAAACCACATAAAATATCCTGATTCAGGATTTTATTCATTCAATTTTCATTTTTTCATAATATTTTTTATGACTGAATTGAACTAATTTAATGGATAGATAATTTGGCATTTGCCAGATATAAGGAAGAAACTGACATTGATTTATTTTCAAATAAAGGAATTAGTCATAGAAATATACTTTGTTCACAATATCACAGGTGGAGGTTGAATTTTAGTTCAAACCAGGCACTAGTATGATGTTCTCATGTCTATGAAAAAAAGGTTTGAGAACAAAAGCATAATTTGAAATCTCGCACATTTCTTTCCTTAGTGTTGAGGGGCTTCGATTGTTGAGCAGTTATGGTTACAAGTGACAGTTCATTAGATTGATGCAAATTATTGTAACAGAATGATAGGACTCTCGTGTATTTCTCTTCAACTAATTCTTACGGACTTTCATATATTATTGTGTCGGTCATGTTAGTGGAATGGTTATCATATTGTGAGTTGAATTGAAATAAAAATCCTAATATGTAATGTATTTTAGTCAGCATGGCATTATGATCTGGCAGTGAGACATCAGGGATTGTATGTGACAAGTTTTCTGTTATGTCATACTTGCTGATTTTTATAATTGGTTCCCTATTTTTTAACTGTCTGTTTGACTGGTTCAAATACAATTTTTTTTTTGTATAAATAAGATATGTGTTGAATAAGCCATCACATTTTTTTATATTATTAGTTGTATCACTAACAGGTATGTCAATGTAAGTTGTGTTTTTGAAGAAGGTATAGCATGAATCTTTTGATCTCCCTGTACCTTTTTGTTTACAAGCGGATGATGAATCACAAGATTAATGATTTAGTAATCTTTATTTTAAATATAATTTTAGAGTTTCTAGTACTTTGCTTTAAGTTAAGTTGTGGCTTATTTTATCTTCTGCCAGTAAAAGCTTGACATTTTTGCGAGCTTGCTGTTGGTGTGGTTTTCATCAAGTTGTGGGTTCGAATCCTGATTCCTCTGTAGACCCTCCATGGAGCAGGGCTAATGCACTATAAATTTGGCAAGGCTCCAAGTCTTGTTGTCAAGGTCTATAAATTTGTAGAAGGAGGTGCCAGCTCAGGTGTTTTCTTCATCAACTGAATGAGATTCAAAATCTCACAGTTCATTGCCATTTGTCATCGTGTTGCATCTGCATGATATTAATAAATAATTAAAATTAATGTCAAAACTACAATCACAATTCCTCAATGCCATTGATTTCTTCACCTGTGTTGAAAAGAATTGATTTTATTTGAATTTTACAAACTGCACTTGGAAATCAATCGCAGCCCAATTTTAAATTGGTATATTTACATGGGGGGAGTATGTGCCAATTTTTTTGATGTTTAACTAAATAGTTGAAATTTGGCGAACCAATTAAAACTTGGAAATGTATAAAATCATGCAACAACAACAAAAAAAATTATTCTCCCTCTACAGTGGGTATTTGGAGGTTTAAGCCACAAATACAAAGAATGATTTCTGACCATTGTTCCTGTTCACTATGCTAAGACCTTGATGATAGAGATTCAGGATAACTTAACAGATGGCTGTGTTGTTTAAATTGTTGTTAAGTATACAAGACAGTTGAATTGAGAAATGCTGGCTATGAACATTTCATTGTCTATCACATTTATAATTTCATAAATCCTTTCATTTTTTCATAATATTTTTTCAAGTAGTACAATATTTTACACATTCAAATATTAATTCCATGATCTTTATTGACTTATAGCTAAAAAAAAAACCACACATCTGTAGAAACCAAGAAAAAAAAATCCTTACTAAAATTATGAATCTGTAAAATAATAATAATAATTTTCTTAAAATAAATATATTTAAAAAATGGAGGGAAACAATCATAGTTCGAGCAAGCAATTTATTATCTTAGGTAAAATATCTTTCTTGGAAACTTGTGATATCAACAAATTAATCTAGAAATACAATTTTATTCATTTGCATATAGAAATGAAATTTTAGCATTTATTCTGAAATTTTCTCATAAGAAGTTAACCGTGCATTTTTGTTTTCTTACAACATAATTCATTTTCTCTTCTTAGAATTTTAGGATTAGATCTTGTTGTAAGGGATGAACATGGGAATATGTTGAATCCTGATATTACTAGTGCAATTGATTTATATCGTGCACATGAATCAGCAACACAGAGAATCAAATTGATGGCTAATAGTGTAAGTAATTTCATTGTATATTTTTAATATTGAAATTTAAGTATATTTTTTTTATCAGTTTAAGATACATGACATATTTTTCTTTTATAGTAATAAAAATTGTGAATCAATTCATTCAGTAATTGCTAAAAAAATTAACAATTAAAATTTGTTTAAAATATATATATTTAGATTCCTTTACTTTTTAATTTTTAATGTTACATGTGTAAAAATCTGTTGATCATTTCACTAAACCAGAAAAGTGTTGTTAGGCAATTTTTATATTGGTGTAATTAGATTGGAAGTAATTTGTGTAAATTTTGGCTGGAATTGTGTCAACTATTTTTGTCAATAAGATTTTTTTTACTCAAGGATCTTTATATTATATCTATTCTTTCTTTCTTTTTTTTTTTTAGCATTTTACTAAACATAATAATTTTATGTTAAGATAATAAAAACTATATGTAGTAGAGAAATTGAATTTTTTTTTAAAATTTTGAGAAAAACAAAATGATATAATTTGAAATATACCACTATAAGTATCTGAAATGTTAGCTGGTAATACAAAATTGCATATGAGATCAGATTATGGTTTACTGGTTTTAAAATTTTTTTGTCTTGTTTTAGATTTTTTTTTTGTCATATTCTGCAGATTTCCATTTCTTTTCAGTTTTTATGGCTTGTTTTGTACTTTTTAAGAAATTTTTGGTTTCTAGTTTCTTTTTTTCAAAGAAGTAAATATAATCAACAATCAGAAATCTATGTGAGAATGCTTTGGTTAATTGCAATGCTAAAGAATTGATGCTATAATGTAAAACTGTTTATTATTAAGTTACAAACTTTTTTGTACTTGTTATTTTAGGTTAAATTTATATAATGTTAACCCATTTACTACCATCCATGAAACATTCATAATTAGGAAACTGAGCTAACTTGCCAACTATGAGAACTCATTATTAATCACCATACTTAAATCACAGAGCACAAGTATTCTCATAAAAAATGTTTAGGTGTTTGGTATACAGGAAGAAACCAAATGCTCTAGGGATGCTGAAATGGATAATTTATTTCTCGAAAATTCTTATTGTAAAAAAATTTAAAATCATGAAAATGCCAGATAGGATTTTTGTGAGAGTGAACAGACAATGCCATATTACCTTTGGCAGTGAGCATGCTAAAGTTTCTTTAGGTCATTTATAGTTAATTTCTGTTAATTACTGTCACTGTTATTCCTCTCAGCTTCAGTAATTAATATTTACATTTGGTATTGTAAATTTTATTCATTGAATGTTATTTTTAATATTAGTACATGTAAATGGTAATACATAACAATTATTTCTTTTTTTAGAGTGTTGAAGATGAAGACTATCGGAATCAGAAAGTGTTATCTAGATACGTTCACAGTTTCTATGTTACAGTAAAAAATTTTGTGTGTAGAATTGGTGATGATGCTGATTTATTAATGACTTTATATGATGCCAAAGATGGAAAATGTATAAGGTCAGTTTATTGTGTACTTCACTGTTATTTAATTCATTTGCTTATTTTTATTAATCATGACAAGTGATTACAGTAAGAGATTTTTTCTCAGTCAGCTGTTTGGATAGTGGTGGCTGAATTCAGATGTCGAATTGTAAAGCAGCCTAACTTCGAAAAGATTTTGAGCATGGAATTTTGACTCATTTTGGTGCAATTGATAGCAAGTTATATCTAATTAGCTGATATAGAAGTTCCCTATCAGGCTTTGTACTTTGATAGTGGATTTTAAGATAAATATTAGGGAGATTTTAAGATTAATCTAACAAAATTTTATGGGGTCCTTTATTGTATATTATTTTTGCAAGGGTATGTTTTTCTATTTTTGGCAGGGTGTTATTGGAGCATTTATTTATTTTGTTGTAGAATTTATTGGAAAGTTTTTTAATGAAAGTCTGAGGGAGGGTATTGAATAGATTTGTGCATATCATAGTTTCTCATGTACCAATGAGCTTTAAAAATTTGTCTCAGCATTACGTTTTGTGATTTTTTAAGTAGGTCAATGGTAGTTCTTGCTGCATGCCCTCAAGCTGGATAAGCATAGGTCAAGACTGGTTTGATTATCATAGTATAGGTAGCAGTTTATTATGTCTACCTAATGTTTAGATTTCTGTGAGATAAGAGGAAATGAAAGTAGCAGAAAGCCTATCCAATCTCACCTCTTGTAATGTTTTCCAGGCCTCTCTCAAGCATCTTATAAATTGTGTGGGACTTGACAGAGAGCATATAATTACTTTACCTCTTCCTGTATAGGATTTCACGAAAATCTCTGGTTTTGTGGACATGGTTTAGCCTTTGACTTGACCTAGCCTTGATTGTGGAATAAGTCATAACTTAACAAATCATGAGCTATCATATTAAATTGTTTTTTAATTTGTGTAAAGTATGGTTTGAAAGTAAGCTTTTTTTCAAAATCTAAAGTCATAACTAAGATATTTGGTGTTCAAAATCACCAGGGAGATCTTTTTGTTGTCTAGAAAAAAGTCTGGTTCAATTTTTCTGTTGTATTTGGAAACATTCAGGTACTAAATAATGATTTAGAGAATGAGGAGGTCCAATAGGTTGGACACCTCTTCCAAGTGGAAAAGGTGTCCAACCATGAGGTTGGAGAGGTCTCAATCCATGAGATGTCTGTTATGAGATGTTATTCCATGAGATGTCTGTTAAGAGCATGGCCGATAGTCTTTGGGTTATTGCTTCTAGCTAGTGTATAGCAATGTTATTTGCATACATGCAAAATGTTGTGTACTGTAAGTGTGTCTTGGTTCAAAAGAGGCAATTTGGCACACAGAATTGGGAATGCATTTTGTGAAGTTATATTTCTGCAATAAATATTAATATTTCTTTTGCTCTGTACTACTTTCTTGAGCCACATTGTAGCTTGCTCTAGGTGATATGTGGCTCATGGGCAGCTGGTTGGACACCTCTGTTCTAGCTATACAAAGTCAAAAATGAAATCTAAAATTTTGTAAAAATCTGTCTGTTTAATTGAAATTTGGAAATTTTGCACTTGTAATTATGTAGAACAGAGTTTCCCTAACTGTGGATTGAGAGTCAATTTTGAATGGGTCATGATGAGACCTTTAATGCATAAGTAGCTTTCCACAATTTGCAGAAATGTGATGTGGGCTTTAAAATCTTCATTAAGGTGCATGGTAGTAACACACGCACACAAAAATAGTTCAATATTCAAACAAATAACTTGTATCAAATCGCAAGAAATGATGAAATAAAACATGTTTTTTCAGCATACTGGTGATGTATATAAAGAACTGGCTTTGCTGTAACTTGGATCCTACCCACCTTATTGGAAACTTCTTTTCACTTGAAGCATTCAATTCAGTTTGCATAAACATTTGTTTTAAAACAGTTTGTTATCACTTGTGATACATACTCATGTTTATTTTTGTTTTCTTGTTTGTTTTATTGCATCTGTATTAAAGATAAGTGGTTGATAAAGAAGATGCTGACTGCAGCTGAAAGTGAACCTTCAGCTCAAATTTAAAGAGACTGAAACAAAGAAAAGTATTAAAATAATATAATTCTGGCTAGTTAGCATTAAAGCATTAATGTTTTCATGGAATGTGGTTATTTGCAGTTCCCATTAATGTGTGTTTATTTGCAAATGGAAGCATATGCTCTAGTAAATTCCATCAAGATAAAGCATCCCAATATAAAAAATCAGTCACTCAAATTTTTTAAAAGAAAACTGGATGAGTTGAAAGTTTAAAATCAAAACTTTTGCATTTCACCTAGATCAATGGAGAATGCTGGCTCATTTCATATCTGATTAGATTGAATTGCAAAAACTAATAAGCTGTATATTATTGGTGAACTTTTAGTGCTCCCAGCAATAAAGAATGCAATTGAAGTCAGGCTTAATGAAATGATCTTGAAGGAAGTGTAAACAATATCACTTTCTATCAGCACAGTAACTAGCAGAATTAGTAACTTAAATATGTCATTTAGGGCATAAAATAAATAGGCCTGAAGAATTATCGAAAGTAGATTTTTCTTGCTACAACTGGACAAATCTACTAATATACAATGTTTGTCCAGCTGCTTGTTTTCATATATTACATATGGAACAATGTGTTTGGAAAAACTGATTGCTTACCTGTCCTACAATTTTTATATCACAAAATATATGTGAAATACCCACATATCACAAAGTAAACAAATTGCACTTGTTATTTCACTTTACTTCAAATTGATGTAATGACATTGTATATCAGGGATGGCTAGCTACACTGTCTTTGAAAGCTACAGTTTGAAAGGGATATTTACAAAAGTCATTTTCAGAGTTACCAGATGGACACTGCAAAATTTCCTTACATTTCACTTTCCCCCCCTCCAAAATAACACTATTTTGTGAATTATTCCCTTAGTAAAAAATGGTGATTCAACTATTGAATTTTGGAAACAAATTCAGGTACAAAACTATTCTGAAACCAAAGAGTGTGTACTGAGACTATTCTCTAGTTTCAGTACTTTATATTGTTGTTAATGGTAATGGTTGTATTCAACACTTAAAATTTATTAAAACTAAGTATAGTCTGATTTAACTGATCAGAATTTAATTGAGTTGTGTGTTGAAAATTTGGTTGATTTGGTAACTTGTATATGCTAACAAGTCATTAACCAAACTTTTGGCTACTAACTGCTGGATGGACAAAATTCATAAAACATCTACAAGCAAATCTAATTTTTATAGATTTCTTTACAAAATTGCATTATAGAATCAATCAATACAATATTTATTATTTTCGTTTTTGAATAACATTAAGTTTCATAACTAACAAGAGGAATGAAATAAATTAATTGCTTTTGAACATTTAGTAATTTTAGTTTACCATATTTCATGCACATATTGTATTTGCATTAGAGCTGCTCATGACTTACAAGCTATGCTATTGTCCCCCCCTCCTCCAGTTATATATTATTTGTGTTAGAAATATTAGAATTTATTTCATTTCAGATGTTATATGCAAATGATATGTCAACTGTACCATTAACTGACAAACTGTCAGTATTATGTAAATTATTACAAATTCATATATTGCAAGGTGTAAGATTTTTCCCTTCATGATTTAGTTTTCAAACTTAAGTTATTAGTCATGTTTGTAAATAAAATTTTAATTTTATTTTAATATGCTTCTTTGTTTATATTATAACAATTATGAACTCTGCTAATCCATATTAGGGTTTTGCATTAAATATTGTGGCTACTAAAATTTTAGAAAAAGTATAATAGGGGCTATAATACAGTGAATATCATGAAGATATGTCATATATTATGAACCAACTATTTGAGGAACTAGAAAAGAATGTATTAGATTCCTGACACTTGTATACTATCCAAAGATTTAGAATAAACGGAATATGTCAGGATATGTATAGATGTTGTGTGAGCTATGTGTGATAAAAAAATCAATGTGACTCAAGTGCTTGGTAATTAGTCCATATTAATCATGAACTTACTACAACATTCACAGAGAAATGTTGTAATCAAAATTTATGCCAGATCATTTTAGAGATGTTTTGAATAATGCTTTTAAAATACTGAATTCAATAAAATCCAAAATATTCTGATTGTGCTCATTTGAAAAACATTGCAAAGAGAGAGGGAGCAGCCACAAATAATCTCTTCTACATATGGAAGTACATTGACTATAAATAGGAAAAGTGTTAACAAGACTTATGGAACTCTATGAATAAGTTGCAATGTTTGGTAAATTAGGAAAATCATTGCACAATCTGAAAATTGTTTTGAAACTTGTGTATTTAGCAGACATATTCACTAATCATAATGGATTAAATTTATACTTACAAGGAATGAGAGATAGATATTTGCTATGAATGGCAAATTTTGAGAATTCATCAAGAACCTTTCTTTTAAGAAAAAACAACATAGAATACTATAAATATGAAAGTTTTGAAACATATCAATCATTTATAAGTAAAAAAAATGTTAACCCTTTCCCCCTACAAATAAATTCCTTTCTGATCCATAAAATCTCTTGTGGAAAGAATTCTTATTGCTAGTGAATAAAAAACTTAGATATGCTGCTGATGAAATTAGTTGCTATAGTTCAGTTTCCAAAAAGCGGGTCATAATATTTCAAAATTTGGGATCCACTTATGTTGAGCAGAGTAGTTCTAAGTCTTGTCATGGTATCTCTTGCTTGGTAACAAAACTTAAACATATTCTATTATATTCGTAAATTATACACTTGGATATGATCTTTTAACATGGTTGTATATTCTTTTCTGTGTTACGCACATACTCCTTAGAAGATCTGTATTCTGAAAGGTATTTGCATCATAGTGTGAGAACCATATCACTAGAGTATTCTTTTTAATGCAAGTTTCTGATTATTATTTTGGGTGTGTTGAGAATTTAAATAGTTTGTCTATTTAAATTTTCCTAGGTATGAAACTTTTTCTACATTATTAATCAATAAATTATTTTTCCTTCATAATACATTAATGAACCACCTAAAACAAAAGATGTTTTGTTTATTCATATTCCATAATTATTATTTAAGTAATTAATATGTTTTGATTTTAACTTTGTATTTGCTTAGTGGTAGTTATTCTATAACACTCAGTGGAGTACCAATTCTTTGTACCAAGGAATTTTTAAAATAAAGCTGAGAATGTCTGTCAAATTCAGTGCTATGCCAAAATTTTAAAATTATTTTTTAAACGAGGGTTCACTTTGAATTTTCAATGAACTGCATATTAGTCTCTAAGGAAAAACTGGTTCAGCAAATAACATAATAAAACCAATTATATAAATTTAGTAATAAATTTTTTTTAAAAAAAATATGTAAATATTTTAATTAATGTAAAATCCACTGTAAACATTTTTAAAAAATGTAAAAAAATTAATAAATAATGTAATAAAAAATTTGAAGGAAATATTTAAATTAATCAAAATTAATGAAGAAAGATGCCCATTGGCCATTCTTTGTTCTGGTTTAAAATCTAGCTAACAAACATTAAATGTTTTGAATGAAGGTTGTGTCCAACCCAACATAAAATGGCATATCCAAAAATTTAGCTTAAAATTATTTTCTTTTAAAAATGTTATTTTTTAACAATTAATATTATAAATAATTTAAAAAGAAAACACGAAAGTAAATTATAAAAAATGTAATTTTAGGATAAAAATTTTAAAAGATAAGTTTTTAAATTTGAAATTTGCAAGGAATGAGTTGAAGAGTGGACAAAAGTATGATGCAGGGAGACCGAGATCCAAAAGGTGGAACATGGATGTCTATATCCGGTTATGGCTTGATGTGAAGGAGCAAAAAAAGAAGAAAACATGAGTTATGTAGTTTAGAATTTAAAAGAATATTACAAGGATGTTTAATTTTGAGATTTGAGGAATAAGATGGGATATTTTGAATAGAAGGATTAATATCAGGGGTGCTATGTGTTGTAAAAATTAGGGGTGATTTGTTGAAAATATTGCTTAACAGTAGCAAGAGTTCACAATTGCTTATCAGATATCTTTATTAAATGATTCATTTGAAAAATTTAATTCTTTTACATAGTACAAACAAATGTATAAAAATTACGATATCGAACCAAAATAAAACTTCATTCTGTTTCGAAGAAGAAATGAATAAATATAATTATCTTCAAAAAAAAAAAAAAAAAGCTCTGAGAAATATAAATATCCATAAACAAAGATAGCTTGTGATGTCATATAACCCAATATGTGCTAGCACTGTGTGTAGTAGACCCAAAATTTTTTTGTATCTTTCATTTTAACATTAAATTTTAAAAAATCTTAAGTGAATTTCAAAAAAAAAAAAAAAAAAATCAAGGTTCACACCATTACAGCCACCATAGCAAACCATAGAAATTTTGTATGCCTGGGTCATTTTTGGTTCTTTGCCATCAATACTCACAAACAAATTTTTTTTATTAATGTAGATTAAATAAGAATTTGTAATCAATAATAACATAAAATTGCTAAGATGCAATAAAATAAATACAACTATTATTAAAATATGAGATGTAATATTGTATGAGGTAGTTGTGGTTTTACTTAGCAATTTAGTTCATGTAAGAATTTATTTTTAAAGTTTATAATTTTTTTTTCTTCTTTTCATAGTGAAAATTACTTAGTAAAATGGAGCAAAGAAGGTTTAGCAAAGGACTTAGAACAACTTAGTAATTTGAGAGTTTTATTTACAGTATGTATGAATACTTATAATTTTTTTCTCATTTTATACATTATTGCTAATATGTTTAGACCACAATTTTAACAAAAACTAATTAAGCATATTCTAGTATTTTTATAAGAATATTGCATGAGCTTTGAACTCAGCAAGATAAAAATATATCAACTTATTTTGTATGTTTGGTTTTGTAAATAGATTGTATCCAATATAATTGATTCATATATAACATTAATGTTTTCGTTTCAATTATGATCTTTTAAAATATTAATAGTTTATTATTTCTTTGTCATTTTATTGTATGCATGATAAATTGTTGTTAGTAGTTTTGATTAGATTCAAAAGAAATTAAATTTTAATTCTATCAAATTTAAATCTGATTAACAACTGTAATAATGTTCTGAATTTAACAAATAACAATGAATCTTATTTTTTAAAAAATAATTTCTATTTATAAAAGTATTAAAATTGTAGCCTCCAAAGAGTTTAGTTCAATATGTATGAAAATTAAATACAAATTAGTCATTAAAAGATTAAATGTAATTAAGATGTTTCATTTGCCGGGAAAAAATATTTGATTTGAAATTAATTGAAAAAGTACAATTTCCCATTGAATTACTGATATAAGTTTTTAAAGTACTATTTTAAACTTTTAATATTTAGAATTTTGTATTAAATTTGGATTCATGCTCAAATTTGATTGGAATTTCCCAATTTGTTTAGGATTTGGGCAGTAAAGATCTTCAGCGAGAAAAAATGTTCCTTATTTGCCAAATTATTCGGATTGGTAAGTTAATGACTGATACAATATAATTTATGGAAATAGTTAGAAGATATTTTTCATTTATGAAAAAAGATCAGAGAGAAAATATATTTTATTTAAATGTTTCTTGCATCATCTTATAATGAGCTGCAAAAGCTATTAATTTGCATATTTTTCAATTATTCATGTTGCTATAAATTGAAATATTTGTAACTTATAAAAGTTGAAAAACATTAAATTAATTTTAAAACATATTAAAATTAATATATTTTATAGGGTCTATGGAGCTTAAAGATTATGAACATAAGCGATCTACTCATATTCAGAGGAAAACATCTGATGGCTTGAGAAGACCTTTTGGTGTAGCTGGTAAAAAATTCATACATTAATCGTAATTACTTTGTGTTTTCTTTGAATTATTCTGTATCTATTTGATATATTTTTTAGCAATGGAGATCACTGATATTATGAATGGAAAACTTGATAATGATGAAGAGAAACAATATTTCATCCCTTTTGTCCAGTAAGACTGTTTCCAATTAAATTTTTGTTTTGTGTAACAATTTTATGTATAGTTTTTTACTGTACTAATCATTATTTAGTTTAAAATATAATTCAGAATCTCTGAATTATAGACTCAAAAATATAATTCAGAATCTCTGAATTATAGACTCAAA